>JAOBSW010001201.1:0-47414 GCA_026214975.1 Gentiana macrophylla | reverse complement strand
GTGCTTTTCTTTGGTAACTAGTCTAATTCATGTTTTCTTCTTATTAATGAGTTCCAATTTGTGTTTTACTCTGGCAACGATTTGTCAATGCGGAAAAAAGGTTTTTCGGATATAACGAAGTTGACATCGCCGAAATTGGTGTTTTCCGCTATAATGAGTAGAATTTGTGTTTTATCTTTGGTAACGAGTTCGAATTCATGTTTTTCATCATTATTAACGAGTTCAATTTGTGTTTTATATGGTAATGAGTTATCCTTGGCTTTCCGAAAAAGGCTTTTTCACGATAACGAGTTGACATTGCCGGAAATTTGTGTTTCCCTTTATAACGAGTAAGAGGTTTGAGTTTTACTTGGTACGGCGAGTCGAATTCATGTTTTCTTATTATGCGAGTCTCAAATTTGTGTTTTGCTCCGGGTAACGATTTGTCCATGTCTGCAGAAAAAAGGTTTTTCCACGATACTTGAGTTGACATCGCGGAAATTGGTGTTTTCTTTATAATGAGTAGAAATTTGTGTTTTATCTTTAGTAACGAGTTCAAATTCATGTTTTCATCATATTCTCGAGTTCAAATTTGTGTTTTTGTATGAGTAGCAGGGTTGTCCTTATATGGAAAATAGGCTTTTCCGGAGATATGAGTTGACATTGCGGGAAATTTGTGTTTTCCGCTTCTATAGCGAGTAGAGGTTTGAGTTTTACTTTAGTAGCGAAGTTCGAATTCATGTTTTCTTCTTATTAACGCAATTCAAATTTGTGTTTTGCTGCAATGTGAGCAGTTTCATCCACACATAAAAGGTTTTTTTCCGATAACGGAGTTGATATTCGCCGGAAATTGGTGTTTTCCTTTATAATGAGTAGAAATTTGTATTTTATCTTTGGTAACTAGTTTAATTCATGTTTTCATCATATTAACAAGTTCAAATTTGTGTTTTTCTATGGTAGCAGGAGTTGTCCTTTGCTTTGGAAAAGGCTTTTCCACGATAACGAGTTGACATTGTCGTGGAAATTGTGTTTTCTCTTTATACTGAAGTAGAGGTTTGAGTTTTACTTTAGTATGAGTTGAATTCATATTTCTTCTTATTACTGGGTTCAAATTTGTGTTTTGCTCTGGTAACGATTTGTCCATACGAGAAAAAAGTTTTCACGATAACTTGCGTTGAACTATCGGAAATTGGTGTTTTCCACTTTATAATGAGTAGAAATTTGTGTTTTATCTTTAGTATGATTCGAATTCATGTTTTCATCATATTAACGAGTTCAAATTAGTGTTTTTCTCACAGTAACGAGTTGTCCTTCTTTGGCAAAAAGGCTTTTCCGCGATGTGAGTTGACATCGCGGAAATTTGTGTTTTTCCCTTTATAACGAGTAGAAATTTGTGTTTTTTCTTTGGTAATGAGTTCCGAATTCATGTTTTCTTCTTATTACTTGAGTTCAAATTTGTGTTTTACCTCTGTTAACGATTTTTCCATGTAGAAAAAAGGTTTTTCACGATAACGAGTTGACATCGCGGAAATTGGTGCTTTCCCTTTATAATGAGTAGAAATTTGTGTTTTATCTTTGGTAACGAGTTGAATTCATGTTTCATCATATGTGACGTAGTTCAAATTAGGGTTTTTCTATAGTAACGAGTTGTCGCCCGAGTGGAAAAAGGCTTTTTCTGCGATAACGAGTTGACATCGCCGGAAATTTGTGTTTTTCCACTTTATAGCAGTAGAAATTTGTGTTTTCTTTGAAGTAGCAGAGTTCAATTCAAGTTTTCTTCTTATTAACGAAGTTTCAAATTTGTGTTTTACTCCATTAGCGATTTTTACGATCACGAGAAAAGGTTTTCCACTGATAATGAGTTGACATCGCGAGAAATTGGTGTTTTCCACTTTATAATGAGTTGAAATTTGTATTTTATCTTTGGTATGAAGGTTCGATTCATGTTTTTCATCAAATTAACGAGTTCAAATTTGGCGTTTTATATGGTAACGAATTGTACTTTGGCTTTGGAAAAAAGGCTTTTCCCTCGATAACGAGTTGACATTGCGGAAATTTGTGTTTCCGCTTTATAACGAGGTAGAGGTTTGAGTTTTACTTTGGTAGCGAGTTGAATTCATGTTTTATTCTTATTAACAGTTCAAATTTGTGTTTTTCTCTGACGTAACGATTTTCCATGTAGAAAAAGGTTTTTCCACGATAACGAGTTGACATCGCGGAAATTGGTGTTTTCCTTTATAATGGTAGAAATTTTATGTTTTATCTTTTGGTGAGAGTTCGAATTCATAAGTTTTCATCATATGCGCAAAGTTCAAATTTGTGTTTTATATATGTAACGAGTTGTCCTTGTTTTGGAAAATAGGCTTTTTCCACGATAATTGAGTTGACATTGCGGAGAAATTTGTTTTCCTTTATACTAGAGTAGAGGTTTGAGATTTTTACTTAGTATGCGAGTTCGAATTCATGTTTTCTTCTTATTAACGAGTTCAAATTTATGTTTTCTCTCGATAACGATTTGTCCATGCGAGAAAAAAAGAGTTTTCCACGATAACGAGTTGACATCTCCGAAAATTGGTGTTTTCCTTTATAATGGTAGAAATTGTGTTTTATCTTTGGTAACGAGTTTGAATTCATGTGTTCATCATATTCGCGAGTTTGATTAGTGTTTTCTCTAAGTGTAACGAGTTGTCTTCTTGGAAAAAGGCTTTTCCACGATAACGAGTTGACATCGCCGAAATTTGTGTTTTTCCTTTATAGCAGTAGAAATTTGTGTTTTTCTTTGGTAGCGAGTTTGAATTCATTTTTCTTCTTATTAACGAGTTCAAATTTGTGTTTTAACTCTGTTAACGATTTGTCCATGCACAAAAAAAGTTTTTCCACGATAACGGAGTTGACATGTCGCGGAAATGATCGTTTTCAATTATAATGAGTAGAAATTTGTGTTTTATCTTTTGTAGCGAGTTCAAATTCTTGTTTCATCATATTAACGGAGTTCAATTAGGGTTTTTCTCCTGTAACGAGGTTGTCCTTGGTGGAAAAAGGCTTTTCCACGACAACGAGTTGACATCGCGGAAATTTGTGTTTTCCCTTTATCTGAAGTAGAAATTTTGTGTGTTTTCTTTGGAAAGCGAGTTTGAATTCATGTTTTCTTCTTATTAACGAGTTCAAATTTGTGTTTTTTCTTTGGTAGCGATTTTTCCATGTAGAAAAGGTTTTTCCGCACGATAACGAGTTGACATGCGAAATTGGTGTTTTCCGCACTATAATGAGTAGAAATTTGTGTTTTATCTTTATAATGAGTTCGAATTCATGTTTTCATCATATTAACGAGTTCAAATTTGTGTTTTATATGGTAGCGAATTGTCCTTGTTGGAAAAATAGGTTTTTCCCAAATAACGAGTTAACATTGCCGGAAATTTGTGTTTTCCTTTATACGAAAGTAGAGGTTTGAGTTTTACTTTGGTAGCTAGTTGAATTCATGTTCTCTTCTTATTAACGAGTTCAAATTTGTTTTTTTGCTCTGGTAGCGGTTTTGTCCATGCCTCAGAAAAGGTTTTTACCCACGATAACGAGTTGACATCGCCGGAAGTGGTGTTTTCCCTTTATAATGAGTAGAAATTTGTGTTTTATGTTTGATTAACGAGTTCGAATTCATGTTTTCATCATATTAACGAGTTCAAATTAGTTTTTTCTCCTGGTAACAGGTTGTCCTTAGCTTGGAAAAAGGCTTTTTCCTGATAGAACGAGTTGACATCGCGGGAAATTTGTGTTTTTCCTTTATAATGAGTAGAAATTTGTGTTTTTCTTTAGTATGTGAGTTCTGAATTCATGTTTTCTTCTTATTAACGAGTTCAAATTTGTGTTTTGTAGAGAACCGTGCGCGAATTAAAATAATTAATAATACGAATTAAACAACAATTTTATTGAAAATAAAACTAATTACAATTGAAAAAAGAAATATACTAAAATAAAAGTGGATATACAATAACTCCGAGATGCAGTAGGACACTCTCGTCCTTAAGACAAATTTGGTCCGGTGTACTGCAGTTAAAACCAATTGTCTCCAGATAACTTCCGGATTCTTGATTCAGATAGAGGTACTTCTTACACAACACCTTCAAACGAACTCTTCTAGTGCTCGTAATCTCTTCTTCAAACTCGTATGCAACTACGCTTCGAGAACTATATGAATGTATGAAGCTTTACGGTGTTGTATTTGAATGTGTGTATGTAACTTCAATCCATATGGAGGCTATATATAGGAGAGAGGTTTGGCTTTGAATGAATAATTACCCGTTTCATCGATTCACAGCAATGAATTACCATAACTCATCTTAATTACAATTCGTTTCATGCTTCTATCTGTTGACATTGAATTCACCTTATTGTCGAACCGAAATGAACTATGTTGATAGCCAAACCGAAATGAGCTCTTCAATCAATCTTCGACTCAATCGGAATGTTTATGGTTGGACCAAGCCCAATTAACTTTTGTATAAAAGTTTAACACCAGGCCTGGGCCTGGGCCTCCAAGGCCGAGGTCCCAAAGGTCAAGGTGCAAGACCAAGGTCAAGGTCAACGGTCAACGGTCAGCGGGCTCGAGCACGGCGCACGCGAATCGCACGGAGCGGCGCGAAGGCAGCGGGCGGCGGCAGCGTGGCATGTGGCCCATTTTAGCGAGCGTCATTTGCTAAAACCAGCCCGCTATCTCTCCTTCTAGGAGCTTATACCACATATAACATTCTTCCCACATATATACTCGGAAAACATTTTCTCTCTTTTTCCAATGTGGCACTACAGTTTAGTTGAATACTCTTCAACTTCCACTTCCAACAAAAGTTCTTTCAAACACCCGACTAGCGTTAATTTCTCATTCACAAATGCTCTTAATTGAATGATTCTAAATCCTAGAATTAAATCTACGACTTACGTAGTTTCAAATTATCAAAACATTGTATATATTCTATACAAGAATATAATCAAATTAAGCTTGCAAAGTCGTCTGAATAAAATGATTATAAAATCATTTTTATTCACTTCTAATTCAATTCCACTTATTTTCTCCAACAATCCCCTACATGAATGGAAATTAATGCAAATGCGAGACCTTGAAGAGATTAATGAAAAAAACATTGCATCGGGAGAGGTAGCTTGGCTTTGAACCTGCCCTAGTAGAAGTACTATCGGATCTACTCGGCTAATCGGTGAACTTAAGTCTTGAATCGCTCAAACCGACCTTTAGTGTAGAACCGGACAATAGCACTCACACAATATTTCCTTAGCATGTGCTTGGTTCTCATGGATGGATTCATTTTGGCCTGAATCACACTGGTTTCTGAGAAGTGCTTTTAGAGAATTCTAGCCTCTGAATTCTCATGTGGCGCCCCCTTCGCGCTTACATAGGTGACCTCCTATCAAGAGTATTCTCATTCTACAACTCATGATTGAATCAAATTGCTATAGGAATCATTAAAAGTTTCACTTAACCTTCACACTCTGGCAGGACAACACTTTTATTCACAGAATGGGAAAGTGTTCATCGACAGACTTCATAACTTAGTTGTCCCCTTGAAACTAAGATCTTGGGATCTCCGAAGTCAACATGGTAGGGTTACCATTACAAAACTTAACTTTCAATAGCTTAAGTCCCATTCCAGTGTCAAAATTGACATATGATCTCTAGGTAAACCTTTAGTAAGCGGGATCCATAAGATTCTCCTTCGATTTTACATAATCGATGGAAATCACACCACTAGAGATCAAGTGTTTAACGGTATTATGTAAATGTCGACGTGTGTCTGCAGACTTACCATTATACATACTATTTTGTGCTCGGTGTATAGCCGATTGACTATCACCTGTATGTATGCTAATAGGAGCAATCGGTTTTGTCCAACAAGGAATGTCCTCTAGGAAATTTCAAGCCACTCTACTTCTTCCCTGCAAATTTTTGTCCAATTGCTATAAACTAAAGCTTCCATTGTGGAGCGAGATATGCATGTACGCTTTGTGGACTTCCAGGACACGCGCAAGACACCACCAATCATAAAGATATATCCGGTTGTGGATTTTGACTCTTTAGAATCGAAATCCAGTTTGCATCCGCGATATCCTTCTATCTACTTGGATATCTTGTGTAACGTAATCCCGAGTTCATTGTATATTTCAAGTACCTGAGTACTCTCCTCCGATGCTTTCCAATGATCCTCACCGGGATTACTTGTAAACCTCTCTTTAGTTTGTTCACGACTACGCATAACATCAGTCTAATCTGATTGGTTGTATGTACATTAGACACCCTATAATCTGTGAATATTTCAATCGAGACAGGCTCACCCTTATTTTGACCAAGTGAAGACTTAAGTCAATGGGTGTTTTCATAGGACTTTCATCAAAAACATTGAATCTCCTCGAGAGCGGATTCAATGTGGTGAGACTAATGATAATACTAGTCCTCGGATATTGCGAGATTTTAATCCCCAAAATTACATCTGCTTGTCCTATATCCTTCATATCAAAATCATGCGTGTATTAGCAACTTTTTTGGTATTCATGATGATATCATGAGTACTTCCCATAATCAAAGATATCATCAACATATAAACACACTAACACATAAGCATTAGGTGTTTGTTTGATGTAGACGCATTTGTCACACTCGTTAATTTTAAACCCATTGGATAGCATAGTTTGATCAAACTTTAGATGCCATTGTTTGGGTGCTGTTTTCATCCAGTCCATACAAAGACTTAACGAGTCTACACACCTTGTGCTCTTGCCCTGGAACCACAAACCCCTCGGTTGTTCCATGTATATCTCTTCCTCTAATTCACCATTTAGAAATGCGGTTTTAACATCCATTTGATGGATCTCAAGTTATAGACTGCAAGCAAGACTAATAAGAACCCTTATAGAAGTGATTCTCATTCTTTGGTGAATAAGTATCAAAGAAGTCAAGACCTTCCTTTTTATCCGATAACCCTTGGCTACCAACCTGGCCTTATACTTATCAATAGATCCATCGACCTTAGCCTTTTGAAAATCCACTTACTTCCCGGTGGAATGTCAGCAATTCCCAAGTGTGATTTTGCATAATAGAATCTATTTCACTATTAATAGCTTCTTTCCAGAAGGTGTTTCGATTAGACATAGCCTCGCATATGTCCTGGAGTATTTTCTACCATGTAGGTTAGAAAATGCGGCCCAAAGAGCGTTGAAGTCCTAGCCCTCTTACTCCTTCGAGGTTCCACTTCCTCGTTTTGAAGTACTATCCCCTGCATTTTAGTGTACTCTCTTATTTGAGTCTTCATTGTGTCTTTCTTTATGTGGAAAAACATCCTCAAAAAACACCGCATTTCTTGACTCATATGGCTTGTGTTTACATGCACATGAGATTGTCGATTTGTGCACAAGAAATCTATATGCCTATGTACCATGTGAGCATACCCAATAAATATGCAATCCATCGTTTTGGCCCAATCTTAATCTGTTTAGGCTTAGGCACTTCCACCTTTGCTAAACACCCCCACACTTTCAAGTATTTATAACTTGGTTTGTGGCCTTTCCACATCTCATATGGAGTTTTATCCATCTTTTTAGACGGAATCTGTTGAGAATTTTATTGGCGGAGAGAGGGCCTCCCCACAGAGTTACGAGGTAACCCCAGAACTAATCAACATAGCATTCATCATCTCTTTCTGCCTGAGCACGGTTTTGCGTTCAGCAATTCCGTTGAATTGAGGTGCATATGGGCGATAGTTTGATGAATAATGCGAATCTAGACATATTCTTTCAAATGGCGATTCATACTCTCCACCTCTATCACTACGAACCTTCTTGATTCGTCTACGCTAAGTTGATTCTCAACTTCATTCTTATAATTTTGAATGCCTTGATAGCCTCATCTTTGCTACTTAGCAAATATACATAACGATACCTTGTACAATCATCGATAAAAGTTACAAAATACTTTTACCGCCTCTCCGATTGCATAAACTTTAAGTCACACAAATCGATGTGAATTAATTCTAAGGGTTACGTGTTTCTTTCCACGGATGGAAAGCGCTTTAGTCATTTTAGCTTCAACACAGACTTGGCATTTTGCGGTTTCATTAACTTTAAGTTTAGGTAATAAATCCAAATTCATCATTCTTTGAATTGATTTATTATTAACGTGTCTAAAACGATTATGCCATAAAGTACAAGACTCAATCAAGTAAACAAAAGTAGAAGCACTTTTATTAGCCTCAGTAGAGCACATTTAATTTAGGTACAATAGTCAAAAGATTTCTCTTGCATACCCAACCATCACTTTTATGTAAACATAAAATTATTCTAATTTTATTTTACAATCACGAGAAAGGTCCATAAAAATAATCTATCGACGAGTGCCTTCGCCAACTACCAATCCATTACGAGAAAGTGTGAATTTGTTTGCAGCAAATTCTAACTTGTAACCAGACAGAGTTAGTGAGGACCGTAAATATAATTTCTACGAGGTCCGGCACATACAAAACATTTAGGATAACCAGATAGTTTCCATTCTTTAAATTTAACGTGATATTCCCATATCCAGAACAATTTCGGACGTTGTTAAATTTGCCATGAAAACATTTTCTTGAATTTCACGGTATCCCCGGAACAAAGATTTGTTCGCACACATATGTTGAGTAGCTCCAAAGGTTCATACACACCAATCATATGTCTCTTCATCGAGGTCTCTGTCAGGCTCAATTTTGACCTCGTTTTAAAACCACTTCACTTCCCGCAACCTGGAGCTTTCTCCTTGAATTGGCGCACAATTGGAGTCATCGATTATAAAATTCCATTTACGTTCACAAGCAGAAGATAAACTTTATCGAGAAAGGATAAGCGATAATACAACACGTAGGTTTTTCACCCAAAGAAAACAATGTGAAGATTGTTTTGACTCGTCCGTAACAAGCTCGAGTTTGTTTCAACTCGATTCTCCAACAATATTTGTATTTCAATCTTGTTTTAACGTGGTAGTTTTGCGAAAAACACCAAAGGAGGTGGACCGATTTTGCTGAAATCGATACCAAAAAGTGGACCGATTTTACTGGAAATCGATACCAAAAGGAAGTGGACCGATTTTACGAATCGATACCAAAAAAGTGGACCGATTTTACGAAAACCGATACCAAAGTGAAGTGGACCCGATTTTACCGTCGATACCAAAAGGAAGTGGACCGATTTTACAGTAATCGATACCAAAAGAAGTGGACCGATTTTTACGGTAAATCGATGCAAAAAAGGAAGATTTAACTAATTAATAAAACGAGTGAAGTTTGATAAGGCGAACCGTTCAGATTAAGAGCTGAAATGTTGATGAAGCGAAAGCTGAAAATTCGAAATAAGCGAATCAATCGATAAGCGAGCGAGTGATAAGAACCGAGTCGATCAATCGAATCCCGATTAAAACAAGTTTATTTAATTCGTCTAAACTCAAAAAAATTGAGTGAAATTCGTATAAAAATTTCGATTCACATGCGGGTTAAAATCGGAACATCGATTCGAGGAATTTGTCTTAAATTTGTAGGAACCGCATCTGCAGCAATTAAAATAATTAACACGAATTAAACAACAATTTTATTGAAAATAAAACAGAATTACAATTGAAAAAAAGAAATATACTAAAATAAAAGTGGATACAATAACTCCGAGAGCGAGTAGGACACTCTCATCCTTAAGACAAATTTGGTCCGGTGTGTACCCGGTTAAAACCAATTGTCTCCCAAGGATAACTTCCGGATTCTTGAGATTCGTATAAGTAGGTACTTACACGAACCTTCAACGAACTCTTCTAGTGCTCAGAATCTCTTCTTCAAACTCGTATGCAACTACATCGTCAGAACTATATGAATGTATGAAGCTTTACGGTGTTGTATTTGAATATGTGTATGTAACTTCAATCCATATGGAGGCTATATAGGAGAGAATTTTTTTCTCTGGTAGCGAGTTGTCCTTGAAGAAAAAAGTTTTTCTCGATAGCAGTGGACATCGCGAAAATTTGTGTTTTCCCTTTATAGCGAGTAGAAATTTGTGTTTTATCTTTGGTAACGAGTTCGAATTCATGTTTTCTTCATATTAACGAGTTCAAATTAGTGTTTTTCTCTGTAGCAGTTGTCCTTGAAGAAAAAAGGTTTTTCTCTGATAGCAGTGGACATCGCCGGAAATTTGTGTTTTCCCTTTATAGCAGTAGAAATTTGTGTTTTTTCTTTCGTAACGAGTTCGAATTCATGTTTTCTTCATAATAACGAGTTCAAATTCGTGTTTTTCTCTGGTAACGAGTTGTCCTCGAAGAAAAAAGGTTTTTCTCACGATAGCAGTGGACATCGCCGGAAATTTGTGTTTTCCCTTTATAGCGAGTAGAAATTTGTGTTTTATCTTTGGTAACGAGTTCGAATTCATGTTTTCTTCATATTAACGAGTTCAAATTAGTGTTTTTCTCTGTAACGAGTTGTCCTTGAAGAAAAAAGGTTTTCTCTCGATAGCAGTGGACATCGCCGAGAAATTTGTGTTTTCCCTTTATAGCAGTAGAAATTTGTGTTTTATCTTTGGTAGCGAGTTCAATTCATGTTTTCTTCATATTAACGAGTTCAAATTAGTGTTTTTCTCACGGTAACGAGTTGTCCTTGAAGAAAAAAAGGTTTTCTCACGATAGCAGTTGGACATCGCCGGAAATTTGTGTTTTCCCTTTATATGAGTAGAAATTTGTGTTTTATCTTTGGTAACGAGTTCAAATTCATGTTTTCTTCATATTATGAGTTCAAATTCGTGTTTTCTCTCAGGTAACGAGTTGTCCTTGAAGAAAAAAAGGTTTTTCTCACGATAACGAGTGGACATCGCCGGAAATTTGTGTTTTCCCTTTATAGCGAGTAGAAATTTGTGTTTTATCTTTGGTAGCGAGTTTAATTCATGTTTTCTTCATATTAACGAGTTCAAATTTGTGTTTTTCTCTGTAACGAGTTGTCCTTGAAGAAAAAAGGTTTTTCACGATAGCAGTGGACATCGCCGGAAATTTGTGTTTTCCTTTATAGCAGTAGAAATTTGTGTTTTATCTTTGGTAGCGAGTTCGAATTCATGTTTTCTTCATATTAACGAGTTCAAATTCGTGTTTTTCTCTGGTAACGAGTTGTCCTTGAAGAAAAAAAGGTTTTCTCACGATAGCAGTGGACATCGCGGAAATTTGTGTTTTCCCTTTATAGCAGTAGAAATTTGTGTTTTATCTTTGGTAGCGAGTTCGAATTCATGTTTTCTTCATATTAACGAGTTCAAATTCGTGTTTTCTCTGGTAGCGAGTTGTCCTTGAAGAAAAAAAGGTTTTTCTCACGATAGCAGTGGACATCGCGGAAATTTGTGTTTTCCTTTTATAGCAGTAGAAATTTGTGTTTTATCTTTGGTAGCGAGTTCGAATTCATGTTTTCTTCATATTAACGAGTTCAAATTCGTGTTTTCTCTGTAGCAGAGTTGTCCTTGAAGAAAAAAGGTTTTTCTCGATAGCAGTGGACATCGCCGGAAATTTGTGTTTTCCCTTTATAGCAGTAGAAATTTGTGTTTTATCTTTGGTAGCGAGTTCGAATTCATGTTTTCTTCATATTAACGAGTTCAAATTCGTGTTTTTCTCTGGTAACGAGTTGTCCTTGAAGAAAAAAGGTTTTCTCACGATAGCAGTGGACATCGCCGAAATTTGTGTTTTCCACTTTATAGCAGTAGAAATTTGTGTTTTATCTTTGGTAACGAGTTCAATTCATGTTTTCTTCATATTAACGAGTTCAAATTAGTGTTTTTCTCTGTAGCAGTTGTCCTTGAAGAAAAAAGGTTTTTCTCACGATAGCAGTGGACATCGCCGAAATTTGTGTTTTTCCCTTTATAGCAGTAGAAATTTGTGTTTTATCTTTGGTAGCGAGTTCGAATTCATGTTTTCTTCATATTAACGAGTTCAAATTAATGTTTTCTCTGGTAGCGAGTTGTCCTTGAAGAAAAAAGGTTTTTCTCACGATAGCAGTGGACATCGCGGAAAATTTGTGTTTTCCTTTATAGCAGTAGAAATTTGTGTTTTATCTTTGGTAGCGAGTTCGAATTCATGTTTTCTTCATATTAACGAGTTCAAATTCGTGTTTTTCTCTGGTAACGAGTTGTCCTTGAAGAAAAAAGGTTTTCACGATAGCAGTGGACATCGCGGAAAATTTGTGTTTTCCCTTTATAGCAGTAGAAATTTGTGTTTTATCTTTGGTAGCGAGTTCGAATTCATGTTTTCTTCATATTAACGAGTTCAAATTCGTGTTTTTCTCTGGTAGCGAGTTGTCCTTGAAGAAAAAAAGGTTTTTCTCGATAGCGAGTTGGACATCGCGGAAATTTGTGTTTTCCTTTTATAGCAGTAGAAATTTGTGTTTTATCTTTGGTAGCGAGTTCGAATTCATGTTTTCTTCATATTAACGAGTTCAAATTTGTGTTTTTCTCTGGTAACGAGTTGTCCTTGAAGAAAAAAGGTTTTCTCACGATAGCGAGTGGACATCGCGGAAATTTGTGTTTTCCTTTTATAACGAGTAGAAATTTGTGTTTTATCTTTGGTAACGAGTTCGAATTCATGTTTTCTTCTTATTAACGAGTTCAAATTTGTGTTTTTCTCTGGTAGCGAGTTGTCCTTGAAGAAAAAAGGTTTTCTCACGATAGCAGTGGACATCGCCGGAAATTTGTGTTTTCCTTTATAATGAGTAGAAATTTGTGTTTTATCTTTGGTAACGAGTTCGAATTCATGTTTTCTTCATATTAACGAGTTCAAATTTGTGTTTTCTCTACAGTAACAGTTGTCCTTGAAGAAAAAAAAGGTTTTCTCGATAGCGAGTGGACATCGCGAGGAAATTTGTGTTTTCCGCTTATAGCGAGTAGAAATTTGTGTTTTATCTTTGGTATGAGTTCGAATTCATGTTTTCTTCATATTAACGAGTTCAAATTTGTGTTTTCTCTGGTAACGAGTTGTCCTTGAAGAAAAAAGGTTTTTTCTCACGATAGCGAGTGGACATCGCCGGAAATTTGTGTTTCCCTTTATAGCAGTAGAAATTTGTGTTTTATCTTTTTGAGTAGAGTTCGAATTCATGTTTTCTTCATATTATGAGTTCAAATTTGTGTTTTTCTCAGTAACGAGTTGTCCTTGAAGAAAAAAAGGTTTTTCTCACGATAGCAGTGGACATCGCGGAAATTTGTGTTTTCCCTTTATAGCGAGTAGAAATTTGTGTTTTATCTTTGTAACGAGTTCGAATTCATGTTTTCTTCATATTAACGAGTTCAAATTTGTGTTTTCTCACAGTAACGAGTTGTCCTTGAAGAAAAAAGGTTTTTCTCGATAGCAGTGGACATCGCGGAAATTTGTGTTTTCCCTTTATAGCAGAGTAGAAATTTGTGTTTTATCTTTGGTAGCGAGTTCGAATTCATGTTTTCTTCATATTAACGAGTTCAAATTTGTGTTTTTCTCTGGTAACGAGTTGTCCTTGAAGAAAAAAAGGTTTTTCTCGATAGCAGTGGACATCGCGGAAATTTGTGTTTTCCTTTATAGCGAGTAGAAATTTGTGTTTTATCTTTGGTAGCGAGTTCGAATTCATGTTTTCTTCATATTAACGAGTTCAAATTTGTGTTTTCTCTCAGTAGCGAGTTGTCCTTGAAGAAAAAAAAATTTTTTCTCACGATAGCAGTGGACATCGCCGAAAAATTTGTGTTTTCCCTTTATAACGAGTAGAAATTTGTGTTTTATCTTTGGTATGAGTTCGAATTCATGTTTTCTTCATATTAACGAGTTCAAATTTGTGTTTTCTCTGGTAACGAGTTGTCCTTGAAGAAAAAAGGTTTTTCTCACGATAGCAGTGGACATCGCCGAAATTTGTGTTTTCCCTTTTATAGCAGTAGAAATTTGTGTTTTATCTTTGGTAGAGTTCGAATTCATGTTTTCTTCATATTAACGAGTTCAAATTTGTGTTTTTCTCTAGTAACGAGTTGTCCTTGAAGAAAAAAGGTTTTTCTCACGATAGCGAGTTGACATCGCGGAAATTTGTGTTTTCCTTTATAGCAGTAGAAATTTGTGTTTTATCTTTGGTAGCGAGTTCGAATTCATGTTTTCTTCATATTAACGAGTTCAAATTCGTGTTTTTCTCTGGTAGCGAGTTGTCCTTGAAGAAAAAAAAGGTTTTTCTCGATAGCGAGTGGACATCGCGGAAATTTGTGTTTTCCCCTTTATAGCAGTAGAAATTTGTGTTTTATCTTTGGTAGCGAGTTCGAATTCATGTTTTCTTCATATTAACGAGTTCAAATTTGTGTTTTTCTCTGGTAACGAGTTGTCCTTGAAGAAAAAAGGTTTTTCACGATAGCAGTTGACATCGCGGAAATTTGTGTTTTCCTTTATAGCGAGTAGAAATTTGTGTTTTATCTTTGGTAACGAGTTCGAATTCATGTTTTCTTCATATTAACGAGTTCAAATTTGTGTTTTTCTCAGTAGCAGAGTTGTCCTTGAAGAAAAAAGGTTTTTCTCGATAGCGAGTGGACATCGCGGAAAATTTGTTTTCCCTTTATAACGAGTAGAAATTTGTGTTTTATCTTTGGTAGCGAGTTCGAATTCATGTTTTCTTCATATTAACGAGTTCAAATTAATGTTTTTCTCACAGTAGCGAGTTGTCCTTGAAGAAAAAAGGTTTTTCTCGATAGCAGTTGACATCGCGGAAAATTTGTGTTTTCCCTTTATAATGAGTAGAAATTTGTGTTTTATCTTTGGTAACGAGTTCGAATTCATGTTTTCTTCATATTAACGAGTTCAAATTTGTGTTTTCTCTCTGTAGCGAGTTGTCCTTGAAGAAAAAAGGTTTTTCTCGATAGCAGTGGACATCGCGGAAATTTGTGTTTTCCTTTTATAGCAGTAGAAATTTGTGTTTTATCTTTGGTAACGAGTTCGAATTCATGTTTTCTTCATATTAACGAGTTCAAATTCGTGTTTTCTCTGGTAACGAGTTGTCCTTGAAGAAAAAAAAGTTTTTCTCGATAGCAGTGGACATCGCGGAAATTTGTGTTTTCCCTTTATAATGAGTAGAAATTTGTGTTTTATCTTTGGTAGCGAGTTCGAATTCATGTTTTCTTCATATTAACGAGTTCAAATTCGTGTTTTTCTCTGGTAGCGAGTTGTCCTTGAAGAAAAAAGGTTTTTCACGATAGCGAGTGGACATCGCCGGAAATTTGTGTTTCCCTTTATAGCAGTAGAAATTTGTGTTTTATCTTTGGTAGCGAGTTCGAATTCATGTTTTTTCATATTAACGAGTTCAAATTTGTGTTTTTCTCACAGTAGCGAGTTGTCCTTGAAGAAAAAAAAGGTTTTCTCACGATAACGAGTGGACATCGCCGGAAATTTGTGTTTTCCATTTATAATGAGTAGAAATTTGTGTTTTATCTTTGGTAACGAGTTCGAATTCATGTTTTCTTCATATTAACGAGTTCAAATTTGTGTTTTTCACTGGTAACGAGTTGTCCTTGAAGAAAAAAGGTTTTTCTCGATAGCAGTGGACATCGCGGAAATTTGTGTTTTCCCTTTATAGCGAGTAGAAATTTGTGTTTTATCTTTGGTAACGAGTTCGAATTCATGTTTTCTTCATATTAACGAGTTCAAATTTGTGTTTTTCTCTCTGTAAGAGTTGTCCTTGAAGAAAAAAGGTTTTTCTCACGATAGCGAGTGGACATCGCGGAAATTTGTGTTTTCCACTTTATAACAGTAGAAATTTGTGTTTTATCTTTGGTAGCGAGTTCGAATTCATGTTTTCTTCATATTAACGAGTTCAAATTTGTGTTTTTCTCAGTAGCGAGTTGTCCTTGAAGAAAAAAGGTTTTTTCTCGATAGCAGTGGACATCGCGGAAATTTGTGTTTTCCCTTTATAGCAGTAGAAATTTGTGTTTTATCTTTGGTAACGAGTTCGAATTCATGTTTTCTTCATATTATGCGAGTTCAAATTCGTGTTTTTCTCACAGTAGCGAGTTGTCCTTGAAGAAAAAAAAGGTTTTCTCACGATAGCAGTGGACATCGCGGAAATTTGTGTTTTCCGCTTTATAGCAGTAGAAATTTGTGTTTTATCTTTGGTAACGAGTTCGAATTCATGTTTTCTTCATATTAACGAGTTCAAATTCGTGTTTTTCTCTGGTAACGAGTTGTCCTTGAAGAAAAAAGGTTTTTCTCACGATAGCAGTGGACATCGCGGAAATTTGTGTTTTCCCTTTTATAATGAGTAGAAATTTGTGTTTTATCTTTGGTAACGAGTTCGAATTCATGTTTTCTTCATATTAACGAGTTCAAATTTGTGTTTTCTCTGGTAACGAGTTGTCCTTGAAGAAAAAAGGTTTTTCACGATAGCAGTGGACATCGCGGAAATTTGTGTTTTCCCTTTATAGCGAGTAGAAATTTGTGTTTTATCTTTGGTAGAGTTCGAATTCATGTTTTCTTCATATTAACGAGTTCAAATTTGTGTTTTTCTCTGGTAGAGTTTGTCCTTGAAGAAAAAAGGTTTTCTCGATATAGCAGAGTGGACATCGCGTTTGTTGGACTTATTTCTTAGTTTTGATGATGAGTGCCATACTAGGCATTTTATAGTGCAAAGGCAAAAGATGTCTAGATAAAATGTATAGGTTTATTAGAGTTTGATTCATAAATAGGTTTGATCAAACAAGCCTTTGTAAAAGGCTGGCATTGTTTATCGGCCAGACTAGTCTAGAATCGATAGGGTAGATAGGTCGATGGCTGATGCAACTTTCTTGAAGGCCCAAAGCGAAGAGGTGAGGTTCAAACTCGATTAAATGAAGGCTAAGGGATCAAACTTAGTATTTAATGTCAAGGATATGGAATCGAGAATTTAGGCAAGTCTGTGATGACCTAAAGCGATTACATATACCTTAATATAGAAAGGTCTAAGTTCCACAAGTTGGATGATGTTTGGAACTTAGTTATACTTTAAATGATGTAATCTAACTTCACAAACAAAAGTTGGATAAAAGGATTCATTGCATTATATTTCTGAGACAAAAATATGATGTTATTGATGATTAGTTTCTGATGATGATGAACCTGGCGATATATATACCTCGATTAATTCAAGATTATTGGGAAGTTACATGGATAAGAACAGACCAACTACCTCGACTTATCAAGCAAATCAAAGGTGAGATTAAAAGGCGTTGGGATGATCCATATTTTTATCCATTGGATACAAGTCAAAGGGTGGGCGATTTGCCTTTGTCAAAAGTAATCTGGCGATTGTCGATCCTATGAATAGTGACGAGAATGCGGTGAGGATGGGACAAATACAAAGGCAGTCACATTTGAATTTCAAATTCAAGTCACATGCATTCCTACCTATAAATAGAGGACTTTCAACTCAAGAAGAAGATGATGAATTTTGGAATAAACTTCAAGTGATAACATTGAGTGAAAAACACCTGCTTGAACTTCTTGAGCTTAAAATTTTCTTGATCTAGTTATTTTCTTCAAGTGCATTACGTGTTCAAATTTGCATCAAGCATACACACTTGAAGGCGCAAAGTGTGATTATATCATCTAATCAAGGCTGCTGCAAGCCCGAATCATTACTTGATTCATTCTTTATTTTATAAAGAACTCTTTGAAAACAGTGAAGCATCTGTTAGGTGTGTGAAAAGGCTGTTGGTTTGTGGTGGAGGCTGGTGAAGAGGCAATTCTACCCTTCAGGACCCGATGGAAGACTCGGGGAGCGACAATCCTACATCTTAGTTTTGATTTGTGAAGCCATAGTTATTGGTGAAGGACAAGCAACCTAGGATTCTTTGTAACGAGATAACTCAAAGATTACTAGTGAATTTCCTCCAACATCACGGAGAAGAGTGGGCGTCTGAGGATTACATCACACTGGAACCACTATAAAAATCTCTCTGCTTACTTCTTTGCATTTACTTTACGCACTTAGTCATTATTCATATCAACTTTCTTTGAATCTAGCAAGCCCGAAATCACACACATACACTCTTGAGTATCTAATACTTAGTAACATATTTAACAACAAGTAACAAGGCTTAATTTTGATATTATTCCATTTGCACAAATTCAGCAAAGCCCAGGCTGTCGATGAACTCTTTGTTTTATCGGCCAGAGCTCACGAGGTCTCAACCAGAACTCTTGAAGTATCGGCGAAATTTCTTTGAAGTTCTGAAATTTGTTAACTCAAAGTTTTAAGTGTTAAGTTTATTCACCCCCTCTAAAAACTTAACTAAAGCCTTTTCAAGGGACCAACAATTGGTATCGGAGCGATTATACATTACGAAGGAATCCTACTTGTTGTGCTTGTGAAAATTCTTTAAAACTTTCTTTCAAATTCTTGATTTTCAAGACTTGCATCATGGATAACACCACGGTATGCTAGAACCATGTTGATGTGCTCTCTTGATAGATTTGATGAGTATAAGCGTCGAATGCGAGGCATATCTTGCTGCTACTCATGATGAGATGATGGATGTACTAAGCTGAAGGACCACTTTGGAGATTACAAAGCGATATGATGGGTGTGAGCCGAGTACATTCTAAACCAAAGAGAGAATGGAATCTGAGAAAGGCGGGAAAGAGCAAACCTCAACAACATTGCTATTGATATCATCTGAGACCTTGGATAGCAATATGTACATGAAAGTCAAAGATTGCAAGGCGCAAAGGAACTTTGGGATAAGATTCACTTAATCTGTGAAGGCAGCGATGCAATAAAGAAGAACAAAATCGGTGTGGCGGAAAAAGGTTTCAAAAGTTCAAAATGCTACCTAATGAAACCATTGAGCAAATGGAGTCAGTTCAATGCAATCTTAGATGAACTTACTCTGCTTGAGTGTAAGTTATTCAAAGAGAGTAAACACCAAAATCTTGGAAGCTTTACACAAGAGATGTTTGGAAAATGAAGGTATTGCAATTGAAGAAATGAGAAAATTTGCATGAAGAAGACACCTTCAAAGCATTCTCTGATCTTAAGGCCTATGAATTTAGCAAGAAGCTAGTGCACAGGCGAAAGGAAGAGCCAAAGACCACTTGCATTGGCTGCTTCACATCATGAAGAAACATCGGGAGGGCGAGGATGATATGCTAGATGAAATGCAAGAGCAAATTGCCCTCTTGAGCAAGAAAATCGAGAATGATGAAGGCTGGAAAGGCCCTACAAGAAATTTCACAAAGAGGCCCTCTTGAAAGAAGGAAAGAAGAACCAAAAAGAAGATAATGACTATCTATGCTTTCATTGCAGAAACCAGGACACTTGGACACAGTTGTCACTGAGTTGAAACAAGGCAAGGAACACGATTATCTTTGCTTCAAGCTGTAAGAAGCTGGACATTTTAGACTGATTGTCGGACCTCTTTGAAGACCAAGAGTCAACAAAGGAGACATGGCAAGAAGGCTATGGTTCTTTGAAGATGAATCGAGGATATGAAGTGGGATCGAAAAGGAAATGAATCGGATGACCTGGCCTTTGGTTCTTGATATGGAGGATTATGCTTTGATGGCCAACATGGATGGCGAGGAGGTATACAACAACTGTATCTATAAACACTCTGTGGAAGTGATTGTGAATCAACTTTGTGGTTCAAATCCTAGAAATTACGACAACAATGAGACTTTGGATGCCATCCTTAATCAACTGAGGATAATACAATCTGGTTATGAGATTGTGAAGGCTGAAAAAGAGGCTCTTGAGTTAGAAGTTGGAAGATTGAAAGCTGAATTAAGGGTTTTCAAAGGTAAGGAAAAAGATGTTGGGCGAGAATCGGCATAAAGTCTGCTTTGAACATCCAGCGACCTCTGAATCTATTTGAACCATCTTGTTCCAATCACGCATACAAATCGGGAAAGCCTTATGGAGATAGAAGCGGGCTTGGATTTGGAACTCGGCAATCTAACAAGAGTGGATCGATGTAGTTCTTGAACCTAGTACGAGGTGGTCCTAAGTTTGTGCACTGCACTAGATCCATCTCGATAAAATTTCTTTGAAGCGATAAAACCAAATGAGAATGCCTCAAAAAGCAAAATCGAAAGTCTCGAAAGTCAACGACTCTAGTAAAAGAATAAATCCAAAAATAGAATTGCTTTGTACCTTAAAACTTCTTGATAGCGACACACACTACCAAGTCTATTTGGACCACGAGAGGGAAAAAAGCAGAAATATTCCAAGAATAAGAATCCTAAATCCAAAAATGTTGATCATTCAAGGGATACTTATCTCGGGGAAAGGTAGGCTGTTCCTGTTGATAATGATTGGAATATTCACATCTAATGCTAAAAAGCAGATCAGTATAACCATACTACTAGGGTAAAACCTAGGCAATGGAATCGTGAGAGGACTTACACAAGACCTCGGCGGACTCCATATGCAGTATTCTCTAATAGACGACACACATGGTTATGCAAATGTTTCTAATAACAAGAATCATTTCAAAGCGACATTATGTACCAAAGGCCGGAAAAACATATGTGGTTCTACACAACCTCTTTGTTAGAACTTATGGATGTGTGGAATACATGTATGAACAAAGTATGAACCAAAGTATGACACATTTAGGAGAAGACCTTATGGAAACATACCAAGGGTCATGCTTGCCATGACCACTATGGACCCAAGCGAGGTTTGGGTACCTAAAATGCATTAACTTTGTTTTGTAGGGTGTGCAGTACTTTGGCGGTGGATGTTCGGACACATGACAAAGAATAAGCCTTTGTCTATCAAACTTTGTGGCAAAAGATGGTCAAGGGTAAATTTTGGCAACAAAAATACACTGGCTATACAAGAGGATATGGCACACTTATCGAAAAATGGACTTACAATCAAGAATGTTGCATATGTGGAAGGGTTTGGATTACAACTTCTTTGAGCCTTTGGACAGTTACGTGATATGGGATACAAGGTCACTTTTGACAAAAACAATTGTATTGTCATTAGTGAAAGAGGTGATCAAGTTGTACTTTAGCGGTAGAAGACAGCGAACATGTATGTTGTGGATTGGTCTCTGCGATTCGAAAACACTGCTGATTGTGCATACCAAATCTGAACTCAATTGGTTATGGCACAAGAAGTTAAATCATCTAAATTTTGATGATATTAATCGGTTAGTGAAGAAGAAGTTAGTGGTTGGTTTACACGAGATCACATTCAAGAAGGATGCTATACATGATGCATGTCGGCAAGGTAAGCAGATAAAGTCAAGTTTCAAGTCAAAGACTAAACAATCAACTAACAGTGTTGGAGCTTATGCACATGGATCTTTTGGACCAATAACTCCAACAAGTGTGACGGGAAAAGAAATACACCTTAGTGGTTGTGGATGATTTTCTAGATACACTTGGGTGATATTCATGAACAAGAAAAGTGAGACACTCTCAAAGCTTGCCTAATCTTTTGAAGAGATTACAAAATGAGAAAAGTTTACTGATCATAAAGATTAGATCGGATCGAGTCTTGAATTTCTCAACAAAGTTATAAGAGAATATTGTGAGCAGAATGGTGTACTTCATCAACTTCTTCTTTCTTTGGTACACCTCGACAAAATGGGGTTCTTTGAAAGAAGAAGCGAGGACATTAAAGGAAGCGGGAAGAACAATGATTTGTGAAGCATTGCTACGAAAGATATTGAAATTTGAAGCGATAAATCTGACATGCTATACACAAAATAGAACATCAGTAAACAAGAAGCTGCTGAAGACACCTTATGAGATCTGGAATGGAAGGATACCTAATATATCCTATTTTCACCCATTTGGAAGCAAATGTTTTATTCTAAATCATAAAGTTCATTTGAAAACATTCCAACCAAAATCAGATGAAGGAATTTTCTTAGGATATTCTTGATCAGTGAGCATTGAGTCTTGAACAAAGAACAACTGAAACATGAAGAAACAATCAATGTTGTGTTTGATGAACCTAAGTTTCTTGGTATGGAAGATAAAGAGTGTGAACTGCTGAAAATCAACAAATCAGTCAGTTGTGTTGAAGTTTTGGAAAGATTCAATGACTTAAAAGTTTACGATCTGCCCTGCTTGAACACCTGTGACAATATTCTTGATGCAACAAGCCCAAGCAATTCAAGGATCTGCTGACCCCCCTATAGAAGAAACTACAGCAGACCCTACTGAAGATGATATTCCTGAAAATCAAAATAACCAAAATCCACAATGGTTAAGGAATCACCTGTTTGAACAAGTTATTGGCAATGTCTGACAAGGTGTGAGGACTAGAAGACAAGCTGGAAGCTATGTTTACTTGTTTTCTATCACAAATGGAACCCAAAGTTGTTGAAGAAGCAATTTGAGATCAGTTGGATAATTGCTATGCAAGAAGAATTAAATGAATTTGAAAGAAATCAAGTTTGGACACTAGTTGAAAGGCCAAGTCATGCAAATATCATTGGTACTAAATGGGTATCTGAGAAATAAACTTGATGAATCTGGTACCATTGTTAGAAATAAGGCAGGACTAGTTGCAAAGGCTATTCTCAAGCGAAGGAATAGATTTTGATGAGACTTATACTTTGTTGCAAGATTGGAAGCTATCAGTTATTTTTGGCACATCTTGCATACAAGAACTTCAAAGTATATCAAATGGATGTCAAGAGTGCATTTTTGAATGGTATCTAGAGGAGGAAGTGTATGTTCGACAACCTCCTGGATTTGAAGTTAAAGATCAAGAAGATAAAGTGTATAGACTCAACAAAGCACTTTATGGATTGAAACAAGCACCAAGAGCATGGTATGAGACTACATCTCAATTCTTGGTGGACAATGGTTTTACAAAGGGACCATTGACAAGACACTTTTGAGAATCGAGTGAAGGGACAACACCTGTTTGGTACAAATTTATGTGGATGACATAATTTTTGGTTACGAGAATGATTTACTTTGTGAAAAGTTTGCAAATCTAATGAAGAGCAAATTCCAAATGAGTATGATGGGAGAAATGAATTACTTCTTGGGATTGCAAGTTAAGCAGATTGAAAGATGGAATCTTCATTCATCAAACCAAGTATACCAAGAGTTCTTTGAAGAAATTTGGTATGGAAAACGACACTAAAGAGCTCAACTCCTATGAGTACAAACATCAGTTGGATGAAGATAAAGAAGGCAAAGATGTTGATCGGACTTTGTCTGAAGGATGATAGGCGATCTCTTGTATATCTCCTTGCCAGTGACTGATATATCCTTTCTTTGTAGGTGTTTGTGCAAGATTTCAATCAAACCTAAAGAAAGTCATTTAGGTCTTTGTCAAAAGAGTTCTTAAGTATCTAAAGAGACTTTGGGAGTAGGAATATGGTATTCCAAGGAAGGAAGCTTCAAGGTAATATCCTACTCAGTTACGATTATCTTTGGATGCAAGATTGATAGAAAAAGCACCTCGGGGAACACATCGAGTTAATGGGAAATAGTGGTCTCTGGTTTAGCAAAAAGCAATTCTATTTCAACTTCCCTCTTGAAAAAGTGAATACATTCTTCTTTGGAAGTTCTTTGTGCACAAATACTATGGCTAAGACAACAATTAAGGGATTATGGAATTGAAGAAAAAATTCCAATCATGTGTGACAACACAAGTGCAATTGCAATCACGAGAAAATCTGTTTTGCATTCAAGAACCAAGCACATTGATGTGAGACATCATTTTATAAGAGATCATGTTGAAAAGAAAGATGTGGTGGTTACATACATTCTCTTGAAGATCAACTTGCGATATTTTCACTAAAGCCACTTGATAGTGAAAGATTTGCCAAATTAAGGGTGAACTTGGAATTATAAAGATTGGTGATATTCGGCGATTATCTTGGAATTCACCAAGGGATTAGTCTTTGCTATGTTGGGTGAGCTCACTTAGCGAGTTAGTCATTGGTATCAACAATTCCATGTACTTATGTTTGAACAATTGAGCAAATGAGGTTGCCAAGGGTTGGTCTTTGTCATGTTGGGTGAGCTCACTTGACGGATCGATCATTGGTATTTAAACTTCATCTTGTATTATCAATTGAACAAAACAAGGAAAAACAAGGATCGTGAGAGTCACTTTGTCGGCCAATTTGCTTGAAGCACATTATCGGCCATGCTGCGAGCCCACCTATTGAGGATACCTTCTTTGAAGGGAACTTTACTCGATCAAAGTTATTAAAGTCAAAAAGCGATTTGGCGGGATATTTATTTTATCCATTATTACCACGAGTTAAACCATCCATGATTACAAGCGTTATGGAGGAGTAATGGACCCACGTGTCAAGGCAGACATTTAATCAGATTTAATCGTGGTTACCTCAATATGCGTCTTTGCATGTGCGATTTCAACTACCCACTGTCTATATAATCAGACTGTTACTTAGCAGATTCACCACTTGCAATTTCTGCTTTATCTCTGCAAAATCTACTTCGTGTGAACACAGATTTGAGAGCAACTCTTCTTCATCTTTTTCTTATTTCAATGGCGGAAAGAGTTGAAGTTCAAATCGAATCAAGCCAAAGTGTAAGAGGCTATGTTGTTGATGCAAATCAAGCGAGCGGCCATTAATATAGGTCGAAGAATAAGAAGATTTGCAGGACTGGAGAATATACTCAACATCAGATTAGAAACGATATCATACACCAATGTTATTGATTTCTGGAAGAATATGATTATAGAAGAAGGAACTGAAGCTTTCAAAACCACTGTGAATGGTGAGGAGCTTGTAATCTCCTCCAGTCTGCTGAGACAAGTGTTTGGTTTTGAAGAAGTTGTTGATGGTTCAGTCAATCCTGAAGCTATGGGATTGGACAAGATGGCTTTTGTAGATCGGATCAAGGCGAAGCAACTATCAAATCGATTAGGCATCAAGCTGCAAAAACATTGGTATTGAATACAATCTGCTGAGCAAGCTCATTGCAAAGAACATACTTGGGCTAGCTGGCAGTATGGATACTCTATCAGGACCCAAGATAGAGCTGATGATTATCATCTGCAGGAGCATGAAGTTTGACTGGGCTGGATACTTTATTCATTATATGAAGAAAGTTGCGAAGGAGGACAAACTAGGGAAAAGGAAATCAAAGGCCTTACCACTTAGGTTTGATGATTGAGACCTGTTTGAATCACTTGGAGGTTCTGACATTGAACGATTGACATATAAATCGATCCGGATACAAAAGGAGATTGATTATGCAATTCTGGACTTGATGATGATGAAGAGATTCTTTGGAGAAGGCTGCGATGATAATGATGATGGAGATGATGGTGATCTTGGTGGTGGCGGGTTCAACAAACTAAGAAGATATCTATCAAACTCTTTGCACCAAAGAAAAGCTATTTGGAAAGAGAAAGAAGTCTTGATGTTAGGAAGACTTGAAGTCTTGAAATCAAAGAGAACAAGAAAGGAAGCAGCCTGGGCGAGTGAGTGCTGAGAGGTCAAGTGGAGGTTCTTGACCTGCTTTGTGGCTTCAAGAAAAAGCTGTTGGTGAAATTTTTAGAACAACAACGAAGGAAGCTAGTAGAAAAAAAAAATTGACTAGAAAAGATGATGATGATGAACCCCTATCCAAGAGGATGAAGGAGGTTTCCAAAAGAAGAAATATGGCAAGGGAAAGAGTTGAAAAACTTGGAAGCTCAAAGAGTCCAGAGGAAGCACCGATGAGAAGAGGAAGAAGAATTTTGTTGAAATTGAGCCTCTAACTATCATTCCACCGAGTTGTTATCGGTGATTCCTCAAATGAAGAAGTTATCAAGTCTCGATCTTTGAGCAGGTTGTTTTTGAGCAATCTGTAGAGGATGTCTGACGATCTCTGACCACTGAGCTGTTTGTAGTATCCTTTGAAGAACCACGACAAACCACTTGAACTGAACTGCTTGTGGTGGTTGAAGAGGTGATTGGAGACTTGGTTGAAGACCACGCAAATTTGGCAATAGTTCGGGGGAGAAGCGATCTGCTTTGCTAACCTGGCGATGAGCATGTAAGTCGAGGGGAACCAAGTGTGATCTGAGATGGAAGTAGTAGGTACAAATGTACAATCACGACAACTTTGACTTTCAAACATCTGTAGAAGATACCATGAATGCTGCTTGTTGGAACCTTTGGAGGTCAACAAGCTCTGGAAAACTGCTCGGGGAGATCTTTTATGCCATTTGAAAGGCATGTGAAAAGAGCAAGAAAAAAGCGAAGAGTATGTGGATCCCAAACTTGACAAATTCTTTGATTACTTCGATGGAAGTTTGGGTTCTACAAAGACAAAAACAATTTGCTCAACCAATGACGATTTTGAAGAATGGGTTTTTGACAAGTTGGGAGTGGAAAATTTCTTTGGATCGATTGATACAACCTTGCTTTGCAATCAAGGCGATGGATCTGTTTGATGAGCAACGAAGGAGGAGGAGTATCAAATTTAGAGATCAAGAGATGGTCTGATGATTCTTCTTCATCATCGGATAGTAGAGGAGATTTTCCCTCTGGACCGGGAGAATCAAGTGGGGCTGCACTAACACATGTACCATCACATACAGCTTGATCCACGATCTTTGGAAGATCTCTTGAGGCGGTGATTGGAGAAATGGATGAGGATCTACAAGATCTCACCATGGATGATCTAGAAGCACTAATCAATGAGGGAATTACATTGAGTCTTTGGTAGGGTGTGATGAACCAAGCACATTTCATGTTGTAGAGCCTCTTGCACAACTGAAGATGTCTGAGAATCTTGATTTGGATGTGGAAAAGACCATGACTTGATGAACCAAGTGCTAGTTACGAGGAATCCATTGAATATCAAAGTGGATTTGACTTTGAAGGATTCTCACCAAAGCGCCATGATTACGACCAAGATTGGTCATGCGAGAAGGTTTTCAAGTGGATAATGAAGCCATATTTAATCCACGAGGAAATTGAAGAGGAGAGTGCAGGTTCTTTGAGGTACAAAGCGGCTTTTGGACAAAGGTTGAAGCAGGAGAGTGCAGTGCTTTGAGTCTCAAGCGACACTGGACAAAGGTTGGAACGATTTGGGTTTGGAGAAACCCTTGTTGTTGATGAAATTTCTTTGTAGTGGAGCTGCTTTGAGCCAAAGGCCCTTTGTAGGGAAGGATAGTCGTGAGGCTCTTTGTTAATGAGGATGGCATTTCTTTGGACTATAACTCTGATGATGAAGAATTCAAATTTTTGGAGAAGAAGAAGTTGTTGAAGAACACACAAGATCCTATCCTTGAAGATGTTCTTGGTGCAATGGTTGAGAAGGACCTCCCCTGCTTTGGGAGAGATATGAGTAGAGCCATGGTCATCGGCGGACAACAGGCACAATATAGAGTTGAGGAGCTGTTGATGGATCTCTTGATAGTAGAATGGCGATGGAGTGCCAATTGAAGTTGTCAATGAGTTAAGAAGCGTAAGAAATGACATACAACGATTAAGAACTCAATTGGACGAGCAAAACAGAGATTTGAAGAAGCGATGAAGATGGTAAATGATAATAGACAATCTCTTGTCTGATTGCTTCAAACTTTGCATCTACTCAAAATGCAATGAATAATTTGATACTAGATGTCAAGGGTATCAAAGTTGGAAATAAAGCCAAAGACAAGTTTCTAAAAGATCAACTTGTCTCTATACATGAAAAACTTGACAAACTTCTTTGAAGCTCCCAAACTTCTTGAGCTATTCTTTGCACAACAACTTTCTTGTGCTGATCCCAAATTCTTGAAAGGATCAGCAATTGGAAGAGACCACGCAATCAAGGATTACTTCACTTGATACTAGAAGCTGGAACAATGGCGGGTCAATTACAGTGATAGTATCACGAGGAAGCTATTCATGGCCTCGTCTCACGTTTTGTTGATGATGTCACTAAGGGGAAGAGGGCCAATCAGTTGCGACAAAGGAGAGCTTTGCTAGACTCTTTGCCTGAGAAGAGATGGGTGATGATACAAATGCTTTTAGGCAACTTTGCACTGGCGAGTGCAACTCAGCGATGATCTCTATCACGGTACAAGAAAGAGTTTCATAACGAAGGAGACCTATCGTGACATGGGATTTCATGAAGGTCTTAACTCTTTCTTGAGTTTGAAGTTTTTGGGAGGCAAGGATTAGAGCTTTAAGAGCAAATACGGGAGGTAGAAGAAGTAGCAAAGGTGAAAAGGTCTTTGCCAATTACAAAAGCAAAAGATTCAGAATGAATTTAAGGAGGCTGTATATGAAGTTTGGCTTGAGGGTGAATCGAGATCAATCTTGTCTTGCTGAAGCATGGAATTGGTGGAAACAAGTCAATTCTTATATTGACTTTACACTTATTGAGAATGAATGGATGGTTGAAATGATAGAAGAGATCGAGCCTATCAAGAGCAAGGTGAGAAGGCTAGACAAGAAGAGAGAAGAGACAATAGATCGACTACTTTTCATTTGTTTATCTTTCTTTGTATCTAGTTGTAATAGCGTGAACAAATATTTATAATGAGAATTGACTAAATTTGTTACTGTTTGTGTTTTATCTTTTGCTTTCTTTGATTAGGTGAGGTAGTGGCATCATCACCAAAAGGAAATTGTTGGACTTATTTCTTAGTTTTGATGATGAGTGCCATACTAAGGCTGTTATAGTGCAAAGGCAAAAGATGTCTAGATAAAATGTATAGGTTTATTAGAGTTTGATTCATAAATAGGTTTGATCAAACAAGCCTTTGTAAAAATTTGGCATTGTTTATCGTGAGACTAGTCTAGTCGATGGGTAGATAGGTCGATGGGCGTGCATAACTTTGAAGGCTTGAAGGCGAAAAGCGAAGGCGAAGGCGAGGTTCAAACTCGATAAATGAAGGCTAAGGGATCAAACTTAGTATTTAATGTCAAGGATATGGAATCGAGAATTTAGGCAAGTGCAGTGATGACCTAAAGCGATTACATATACCTTAATAATAGAAGATCTAAGTTCCACAAGTTGGATGATGTTTGGAACTTAGTTATACTTAAAATGATGTAATCTAACTTCACAAACAAAAGTTGGATAAAAGGATTCAATTTGCATTATATTTCTGAGACAAAAATATGATGTTATTGATGATGATTAGTTTCTGATGATGATGAACTGGCGATATATATATACTCGATTAATTCAAGATTATTGGGAAGTTACATGGATAAGAACGACCAACTACCTCGACTTATCAAGCAAATCAAAAGTGAGATTAAAAGGCGTTAGGATGATCCATATTTTTATCCATTGGATACAAGTCAAAGGGTGGGCCATTTGCCTTTGTCAAAAAGTAATCTGGCGATGTCGATCCTATGAATAGTGACGAATCACGGTGAGGATGGGACAAATACAAGGCAGCAGTCACATTTGAATTTCAAATTCAAGTCACATGCATTCCTACCTATAAATAGAGGACTTTCAACTCAAGAAGAAGATGATGAATTTTGGAATAAACTTCAAGTGATAACATTGGTGAAAAACACCTGTTTGAACTTCTTGAGCTTAAAATTGTTGATCTAGTTATTTTCTTCAAGTGCATTACGTGTTCAAATTTGCATCAAGCATACACACTTGAAGGCGCAAGGCTGCTGATTATATCATCCTAATCAAGCTGCTTTGCCATTGAATCATTTACTTGATTCATTCTTTATTTTATAAAGAACCTCTTGAAAACAGTGAAGCATCATTGGGTGTGAAAAATTGTTGGTTTGTGGTGGAGGTGGTGAAGAGCAATTCTACCCTTCAAGGACCCGTGGGAAGACTCGGGAGCGACAATCCTACACATTCTTAGTTTTAGGTTTGTGAAGCCATAGTTATTGGTGAAGGACAAGCAACCTAGGATTCTTTGTAACAGATAACTCAAAGATTACTAGTGAATTTCCTCCAACATCACGGGAGAAGAGTGGGCGTCTGAGGATTACATCACACGGAACCACTATAAAAATCTCTCTACTTACTTCTTTGCATTTACTTTACGCACTTAGTCATTATTCATATCAACTCTCTTGAATCTAGCAAGCGAAATCACACACATACACTCTTGAGTATCTAATACTTAGTAACATATTTAACAACAAGTAACAAGGCTTAATTTTGATATTATTCCATTTGCACAAATTCAGCAAAGCCCAGGCTATCGATGAACTCATTTATCGGCCAGGCTCACGAGGTCTCAACAGACTCTTGAAGTATCGGTTGCTTTCTTAACTCAAGTTTTAAATTTGTTAACTCAAAGTTTTAAGTGTTAAGTTTATTCACCCCCCTCTAAACTTAACTAAAGCCTTTTCAAGGGACCAACAACGAGTAGAAATTTGTGTTTTATCTTTGGTAGCGAGTTCGAATTCATGTTTTCTTCATATTAACGAGTTCAAATTAGTGTTTTTCTCTGGTAACGAGTTGTCCTTGAAAAAAAAGGTTTTTCACGATAAGAGTGGACATCGCCGGAAATTTGTGTTTTCCCTTTATAGCAGTAGAAATTTGTGTTTTATCTTTGGTAACGAGTTCAAATTCATGTTTTCTTCATATTATTGAGTTCAAATTCGTGTTTTTCTCTGGTAGCGAGTTGTCCTTGAAAAAAAAAGGTTTTTCTCGATAGCAGTGGACATCGCCGGAAATTTGTGTTTTCCACTTTATAGCAGTAGAAATTTGTGTTTTATCTTTGGTAACGAGTTCGAATTCATGTTTTCTTCATATTAACGAGTTCAAATTTGTGTTTTCTCTGGTAACGAGTTGTCCTTGAAGAAAAAAAAGGTTTTTCTCGATAGCAGTGGACATCGCCGGAAATTTGTGTTTTCCCTTTATTAGAAGTAGAAATTTGTGTTTTATCTTTGGTAACGAGTTCGAATTCATGTTTTCTTCATATTAACGAGTTCAAATTCGTGTTTTTCTCTGGTAACGAGTTGTCCTTGAAGAAAAAAAGGTTTTTCACGATAGCAGTGGACATCGCGGAAATTTGTGTTTTCCACTTTATAGCAGTAGAAATTTGTGTTTTATCTTTGGTAGCGAGTTCGAATTCATGTTTTCTTCATATTAACGAGTTCAAATTTGTGTTTTTCTCTGGTAACGAGTTGTCCTTGAAGAAAAAAGGTTTTTCTCGATAGCAGTGGACATCGCGGAAATTTGTGTTTTCCACTTTATAACGAGTAGAAATTTGTGTTTTATCTTTGGTAGCGAGTTCGAATTCATGTTTTCTTCATATTAACGAGTTCAAATTCGTGTTTTTCTCTCAGTAACAGAGTTGTCCTTGAAGAAAAAAAGGTTTTCTCACGATAGCAGTGGACATCGCGGAAATTTGTGTTTTCCCTTTATAGCAGTAGAAATTTGTGTTTTATCTTTGGTAGCGAGTTCGAATTCATGTTTTCTTCATATTAACGAGTTCAAATTTGTGTTTTCTCTGTAAACGAGTTGTCCTTGAAGAAAAAAGGTTTTTCTCGATAGCAGTGGACATCGCGGAAATTTGTGTTTTCCTTTATAACGAGTAGAAATTTGTGTTTTATCTTTGGTAGCGAGTTCAAATTCATGTTTTCTTCATATTAACGAGTTCAAATTAGTGTTTTTTCTCACGTAGCGAGTTGTCCTTGAAGAAAAAAGGTTTTTCTCACGATAGCAGTGGACATCGCCGGAAAATTTGTGTTTTTTCCTTTATAGCGAGTAGAAATTTGTGTTTTATCTTTGGTAGCGAGTTCAATTCATGTTTTCTTCATATTAACGAGTTCAAATTCGTGTTTTTCTCTGGTAACGAGTTGTCCTTGAAGAAAAAAAGGTTTTTCTCACGATAGCAGTGGACATCGCGGAAATTTGTGTTTTCCGCTTTATAACAGTAGAAATTTGTGTTTTATCTTTGGTAACGAGTTCAAATTCATGTTTTCTTCTTAACGAGTTGAAATTCGTGTTTTTCTCTGGTAAAGAGTTGTCCTTGAAGAAAAAAAGGTTTTTCTCGATAGCAGTGGACATCGCCGAAAATTTGTGTTTTCCTTTATAGCAGTAGAAATTTGTGTTTTATCTTTGGTAACGAGTTCGAATTCATGTTTTCTTCATATTAACGAGTTCAAATTTGTGTTTTTCTCTGGTAGCGAGTTGTCCTTGAAGAAAAAAGGTTTTCTCACGATAGCAGTGGACATCGCCGGAAATTTGTGTTTTCCACTTTATAGCAGTAGAAATTTGTGTTTTATCTTTGGTAACGAGTTCGAATTCATGTTTTCTTCATATTAACGAGTTCAAATTAGTGTTTTTCTCTGGTAGCGAGTTGTCCTTGAAGAAAAAAAGGTTTTTCTCACGATAGCGAGTGGACATCGCGGAAATTTGTGTTTTCCCTTTATAGCAGTAGAAATTTGTGTTTTATCTTTGGTAACGAGTTCGAATTCATGTTTTCTTCATATTAACGAGTTCAAATTTGTGTTTTTCTCACGGTAACGAGTTGTCCTTGAAGAAAAAAAAGGTTTTTCTCACGATAGCAGTGGACATCGCCGGAAATTTGTGTTTTCCCTTTATAGCAGTAGAAATTTGTGTTTTATCTTTGGTAACGAGTTCGAATTCATGTTTTCTTCATATTAACGAGTTCAAATTCGTGTTTTTCTCTGGTAACGAGTTGTCCTTGAAGAAAAAAAGTTTTCTCACGATAACGAGTGGACATCGCGGAAATTTGTGTTTTCCACTTTATAGCAGTAGAAATTTGTGTTTTATCTTTGGTAACGAGTTCGAATTCATGTTTTCTTCATATTAACGAGTTCAAATTAAGTGTTTTCTCTCTGGTAACGAGTTGTCCTTGAAGAAAAAAAGGTTTTTCTCGATAGCAGTGGACATCGCGGAAAAAATTGTGTTTTCCTTTATAATGCAGTAGAAATTTGTGTTTTATCTTTGGTATTGAGTTCGAATTCATGTTTTTCTTCATATTAACGAGTTCAAATTAGTGTTTTTCTCTGGTAGCGAGTTGTCCTTGAAGAAAAAAGTTTTTCTCACGATAGCAGTGGACATCGCGGAAATTTGTGTTTTCCTTTATAGCAGTAGAAATTTGTGTTTTATCTTTGGTAACGAGTTCGAATTCATGTTTTCTTCATATTAACGAGTTCAAATTCGTGTTTTTCTCTGTAACGAGTTGTCCTTGAAGAAAAAAGGTTTTTCTCGATAGCAGTGGACATCGCCGGAAATTTGTGTTTTCCCTTTATAGCAGTAGAAATTTGTGTTTTATCTTTGGTAGAGTTCGAATTCATGTTTTCTTCATATTAACGAGTTCAAATTCGTGTTTTTCTCACGGTAGCGAGTTGTCCTTGAAGAAAAAAAGGTTTTCTCTCGATAGCAGTGGACATCGCCGGAAATTTGTGTTTTCCCTTTATAGCAGTAGAAATTTGTGTTTTATCTTTGGTATGAGTTCGAATTCATGTTTTCTTCATATTAACGAGTTCAAATTAGTGTTTTTCTCTGGTAACGAGTTGTCCTTGAAGAAAAAAAGGTTTTTCTCGATAGCGAGTGGACATCGCGGAAATTTGTGTTTCCCTTTATAATGAGTAGAAATTTGTGTTTTATCTTTGGTATGAGTTCGAATTCATGTTTTCTTCATATTAACGAGTTCAAATTCGTGTTTTTCTCTGTAGCGAGTTGTCCTTGAAGAAAAAAGGTTTTTCTCGATAGCGAGTGGACATCGCGGAAATTTGTGTTTTCCCTTTTATAGCGAGTAGAAATTTGTGTTTTATCTTTAGTAACGAGTTCGAATTCATGTTTTCTTCATATTAACGAGTTCAAATTCGTGTTTTTCTCTGGTAACGAGTTGTCCTTGAAGAAAAAAAGGTTTTTCTCACGATAGCAGTGGACATCGCGGAAATTTGTGTTTTCCTTTATATATGAGTAGAAATTTGTGTTTTATCTTTGGTATGAGTTCGAATTCATGTTTTCTTCATATTAACGAGTTCAAATTAGTGTTTTTCTCACAGTAGCGAGTTGTCCTTGAAGAAAAAAAAAGGTTTTTCTCGATAGCAGTGGACATCGCGGAAATTTGTGTTTTCCACTTATAGCAGTAGAAATTTGTGTTTTATCTTTGGTAGAGTTCGAATTCATGTTTTCTTCATATTAACGAGTTCAAATTTGTGTTTTTCTCTGGTAACGAGTTGTCCTTGAAGAAAAAAGGTTTTTCTCGATAGCAGTGGACATCGCCGAAAATTTGTGTTTTCCTTTATAATGAGTAGAAATTTGTGTTTTATCTTTGGTAGCGAGTTCGAATTCATGTTTTCTTCATATTAACGAGTTCAAATTAGTGTTTTTCTGGTAGCGAGTTGTCCTTGAAGAAAAAAAAGTTTTTCTCGATAGCGAGTGGACATCGCGGAAATTTGTGTTTTCCCTTTATAGCAGTAGAAATTTGTGTTTTATCTTTGGTAGCGAGTTCGAATTCATGTTTTCTTCATATTAACGAGTTCAAATTTGTGTTTTTCTCTGGTAGCGAGTTGTCCTTGAAGAAAAAAAGGTTTTCTCGATAGCAGTGGACATCGCCGGAAATTTGTGTTTTCCCTTTATAACAGTAGAAATTTGTGTTTTATCTTTGGTAACGAGTTCAAATTCATGTTTTCTTCATATTAACGAGTTCAAATTAGTGTTTTCTCTGGTAGCGAGTTGTCCTTGAAGAAAAAAAAGGTTTTCTCGATACGATAACAGTGGACATCGCGGAAATTTGTGTTTCCGCTTTATAGCGAGTAGAAATTTGTGTTTTATCTTTGGTAGCGAGTTCAATTCATGTTTTCTTCATATTAATGAGTTCAAATTAAGTTCAAATGTTTTTCTCTGTAGCGAGTTGTCCTTGAAGAAAAAAAAAGGTTTTTCTCACGATAGCAGTGGACATCGCGGAAATTTGTGTTTTCCGCTTTATAATGAGTAGAAATTTGTGTTTTATCTTTGGTATGAGTTCGAATTCATGTTTTCTTCATATTAACGAGTTCAAATTCGTGTTTTTCTCTGGTAGCGAGTTGTCCTTGAAGAAAAAAGGTTTTTCTCACGATAGCAGTGGACATCGCGGAAAATTTGTGTTTTCCCTTTATAGCAGTAGAAATTTGTGTTTTATCTTTGGTAGCGAGTTCGAATTCATGTTTTCTTCATATTAACGAGTTCAAATTTGTGTTTTTCTCTGTAACGAGTTGTCCTTGAAGAAAAAAAGGTTTTTCTCGATAGCAGTGGACATCGCCGGAAATTTGTGTTTTCCTTTATAACGAGTAGAAATTTGTGTTTTATCTTTGGTAGCGAGTTCGAATTCATGTTTTCTTCATATTAACGAGTTCAAATTCGTGTTTTTCTCTGGTAACAGAGTTGTCCTTGAAGAAAAAAGGTTTTTCTCGATAGCGAGTGGACATCGCGGAAATTTGTGTTTTCCCTTTATAGCAGTAGAAATTTGTGTTTTATCTTTGGTAGCGAGTTCGATTCATGTTTTCTTCATATTAACGAGTTCAAATTCGTGTTTTCTCTGTAGTAGAGTTGTCCTTGAAGAAAAAAAGGTTTTTCTCACGATAGCAGTGGACATCGCGGAGAATTTGTGTTTTCCTTTTATAATGAGTAGAAATTTGTGTTTTATCTTTGGTAACGAGTTCGAATTCATGTTTTCTTCATATTAACGAGTTCAAATTAAGTGTTTTTCTCTGGTAGCAGAGTTGTCCTTGAAGAAAAAAAGGTTTTTCTCACGATAGCGAGTTGACATCGCGGAAAATTTGTGTTTTCCCTTTATAGCAGTAGAAATTTGTGTTTTATCTTTGGTAACGAGTTCGAATTCATGTTTTCTTCATATTAACGAGTTCAAATTCGTGTTTTCTCTGGTAGCGAGTTGTCCTTGAAGAAAAAAGGTTTTTCTCACGATAGCAGTGGACATCGCGGAAATTTGTGTTTTCCACTTTATAACGAGTAGAAATTTGTGTTTTATCTTTGATAGCGAGTTCGAATTCATGTTTTCTTCATATTAACGAGTTCAAATTAGTGTTTTTCTCTGGTAGCGAGTTGTCCTTGAAGAAAAAAAGGTTTTCTCACGATAGCAGTGGACATCGCGGAAATTTGTGTTTTCCCTTTATAGCAGTAGAAATTTGTGTTTTATCTTTGGTAACGAGTTCGAATTCATGTTTTCTTCATATTAACGAGTTCAAATTTGTGTTTTTCTCTGGTAGCGAGTTGTCCTTGAAGAAAAAAGGTTTTTCACGATAGCGAGTGGACATCGCGAAATTTGTGTTTTCCTTTATAACGAGTAGAAATTTGTGTTTTATCTTTGGTAGAGTTCGAATTCATGTTTTCTTCATATTAACGAGTTCAAATTAGTGTTTTTCTCTGTAACGAGTTGTCCTTGAAGAAAAAAGGTTTTCTCACGATAGCAGTGGACATCGCGGAAAATTTGTGTTTTCCTTTATAGCAGTAGAAATTTGTGTTTTATCTTTGGTAACGAGTTCGAATTCATGTTTTCTTCATATTAACGAGTTCAAATTCGTGTTTTTCTCTGGTAACGAGTTGTCCTTGAAGAAAAAAAAAAAGTTTTTCACGATAGCGAGTGGACATCGCCGGAAATTTTGTGTTTTCCTTTAATGAGTAGAAATTTGTGTTTTATCTTTGGTATGAGTTCGAATTCATGTTTTCTTCATATTAACGAGTTCAAATTCGTGTTTTTCTCAGTAACGAGTTGTCCTTGAAGAAAAAAAAGGTTTTTCACGATAGCAGTGGACATCGCGGAAATTTGTGTTTTCCTTTTATAGCAGTAGAAATTTGTGTTTTATCTTTGGTAACGAGTTCGAATTCATGTTTTCTTCATATTAACGAGTTCAAATTTGTGTTTTTCTCTGTAACGAGTTGTCCTTGAAGAAAAAAGGTTTTTCTCACGATAGCAGTGGACATCGCGGAAATTTGTGTTTTCCTTTTATAACGAGTAGAAATTTGTGTTTTATCTTTGGTAACGAGTTCGAATTCATGTTTTCTTCATATTAACGAGTTCAAATTAGTTGTGTTTTTCTCTGGTAGCGAGTTGTCCTTGAAGAAAAAAGGTTTTTCTCACGATAGCGAGTGGACATCGCGGAAATTTGTGTTTTCCCTTTATAGCGAGTAGAAATTTGTGTTTTATCTTTGGTAAGCGAGTTCGAATTCATGTTTTCTTCATATTAACGAGTTCAAATTTGTGTTTTTCTCTGGTAACGAGTTGTCCTTGAAGAAAAAAGGTTTTTCTCACGATAGCAGTGGACATCGCGGAAATTTGTGTTTTCCCTTTATAACAGTAGAAATTTGTGTTTTATCTTTGGTAACGAGTTCGAATTCATGTTTTCTTCATATTAACGAGTTCAAATTCGTGTTTTTCTCTGTAAGCGAGTTGTCCTTGAAGAAAAAAGGTTTTTCACGATAGCAGTGGACATCGCGGAAAATTTGTGTTTTCCCTTTATAGCGAGTAGAAATTTGTGTTTTATCTTTGGTAACGAGTTCGAATTCATGTTTTCTTCATATTAACGAGTTCAAATTTGTGTTTTTCTCAGTAGCGAGTTGTCCTTGAAGAAAAAAGGTTTTTCTCACGATAGCAGTGGACATCGCGGAAATTGTGTTTTCCCTTTATAATGAGTAGAAATTTGTGTTTTATCTTTGGTAACGAGTTCGAATTCATGTTTTCTTCATATTAACGAGTTCAAATTAGTGTTTTTCTCTGTAGCGAGTTGTCCTTGAAGAAAAAAAAGGTTTTTCACGATAGCAGTGGACATCGCGGAAATTTGTGTTTTCCTTTTATAGCAGTAGAAATTTGTGTTTTATCTTTGGTAGCGAGTTCGAATTCATGTTTTCTTCATATTAACGAGTTCAAATTTGTGTTTTTCTCTGTAACGAGTTGTCCTTGAAGAAAAAAAGTTTTTTCTCGATAGCGAGTGGACATCGCCGGAAATTTGTGTTTTCCTTTATAATGAGTAGAAATTTGTGTTTTATCTTTGGTAGCGAGTTCGAATTCATGTTTTCTTCATATTAACGAGTTCAAATTAGTGTTTTTCTCTGGTAGCGAGTTGTCCTTGAAGAAAAAAAAAAGGTTTTTCTCACGATAGCAGTGGACATCGCCGGAAATTTGTGTTTTCCCTTTATAGCAGTAGAAATTTGTGTTTTATCTTTGGTAACGAGTTCGAATTCATGTTTTCTTCATATTACGAGTTCAAATTTGTGTTTTTCTCTGGTAGCGAGTTGTCCTTGAAGAAAAAAGGTTTTCTCACGATAGCAGTGGACATCGCCGGAAATTTGTGTTTCCTTTATAATGAGTAGAAATTTGTGTTTTATCTTTGGTAACGAGTTCAAATTCATGTTTTCTTCATATTAACGAGTTCAAATTAGTGTTTTTCTCACAGTAGCGAGTTGTCCTTGAAGAAAAAAGGTTTTTCTCACGATAGCAGTGGACATCGCGGAAATTTGTGTTTTCCTTTATAGCAGTAGAAATTTGTGTTTTATCTTTGGTAGCGAGTTCGAATTCATGTTTTCTTCATATTAACGAGTTCAAATTTGTGTTTTCTCTGGTAGCGAGTTGTCCTTGAAGAAAAAAGGTTTTTCCACGATAGCAGTGGACATCGCGGAAATTTGTGTTTTCCTTTATAACAGTAGAAATTTGTGTTTTATCTTTGGTAGCGAGTTCAATTCATGTTTTCTTCATATTAACGAGTTCAAATTAGTGTTTTTCTCACGGTAACGAGTTGTCCTTGAAGAAAAAAAGGTTTTTCTCGATAGCAGTGGACATCGCGGAAATTTGTGTTTCCCTTTATAGCAGTAGAAATTTGTGTTTTATCTTTGGTAACGAGTTCGAATTCATGTTTTCTTCATATTAACGAGTTCAAATTCATGTTTTTCTCTGGTAACGAGTTGTCCTTGAAGAAAAAAGGTTTTTCTCACGATAGCAGTGGACATCGCGGAAAATTTGTGTTTTCCTTTATAACGAGTAGAAATTTGTGTTTTATCTTTGGTAGCGAGTTCGAATTCATGTTTTCTTCATATTAACGAGTTCAAATTCGTGTTTTCTCTGTAACGAGTTGTCCTTGAAGAAAAAAAAGGTTTTCTCGATAGCAGTGGACATCGCCGGAAATTTGTGTTTTCCCTTTATAGCAGTAGAAATTTGTGTTTTATCTTTGGTATGAGTTCGAATTCATGTTTTCTTCATATTAACGAGTTCAAATTTGTGTTTTTCTCTGTAACGAGTTGTCCTTGAAGAAAAAAAGTTTTTCTCGATAGCAGTTGACATCGCGGAAATTTGTGTTTTCCCTTTATAATGAGTAGAAATTTGTGTTTTATCTTTGGTAGCGAGTTCGAATTCATGTTTTCTTCATATTAACGAGTTCAAATTTGTGTTTTTCTCTGGTAGAGTTGTTGTCCTTGAAGAAAAAAAAAGGTTCACGATAAAAAAAGGTTTTTCGCAGTGGACATCGCCGAAATTTGTGTTTTCCCTTTATAGCAGTAGAAATTTGTGTTTTATCTTTGGTAACGAGTTCGAATTCATGTTTTCTTCATATTAACGAGTTCAAATTTGTGTTTTTCTCGGTAACGAGTTGTCCTTGAAGAAAAAAAAGGTTTTTCTCACGATAGCAGTTGGACATCGCGGAAATTTGTGTTTTCCCTTTATAGCAGTAGAAATTTGTGTTTTATCTTTGGTAGCGAGTTCGAATTCATGTTTTCTTCATATTAACGAGTTCAAATTAGTGTTTTTCTCTGCAGTAACGAGTTGTCCTTGAAGAAAAAAAAGTTTTTCTCGATAATAGCAGTGGACATCGCCGAGAAATTTGTGTTTTCCTTTTATAGCAGTAGAAATTTGTGTTTTATCTTTGGTAACGAGTTCGAATTCATGTTTTCTTCATATTAACGAGTTCAAATTTGTGTTTTCTCTCACGGTAACGAGTTGTCCTTGAAGAAAAAAGGTTTTTCTCGATAGCGAGTGGACATCGCGGAAATTTGTGTTTTCCCTTTATAATGAGTAGAAATTTGTGTTTTATCTTTGGTAACGAGTTCGATTCATGTTTTCTTCATATTAACGAGTTCAAATTAGTGTTTTCTCAGTAACGAGTTGTCCTTGAAGAAAAAAAGGTTTTTCTCACGATAGCGAGTTGACATCGCGGAAATTTGTGTTTTCCCTTTATAGCGAGTAGAAATTTGTGTTTTATCTTTGGTAGCGTTCGAATTCATGTTTTCTTCATATTAACGAGTTCAAATTCGTGTGTTTCTCTCTGGTAACGAGTTGTCCTTGAAGAAAAAAGTTTTTCTCACGATAGCGAGTTGACATCGCGGAAATTTGTGTTTTCCACTTTATAGCAGTAGAAATTTGTGTTTTATCTTTGGTAGCGAGTTCGAATTCATGTTTTCTTCATATTAACGAGTTCAAATTTGTGTTTTTCTCTGAGTAACAGAGTTGTCCTTGAAGAAAAAAAGGTTTTTCACGATAGCAGTGGACATCGCGGAAATTTGTGTTTTCCCTTTATAGCAGTAGAAATTTGTGTTTTATCTTTGGTAGCGAGTTCGAATTCATGTTTTCTTCATATTAACGAGTTCAAATTTGTGTTTTCTCTCAGTAACGAGTTGTCCTTGAAGAAAAAAAGGTTTTTCCACGATAGCAGTGGACATCGCGGAAATTTGTGTTTTCCCTTTATAAGAGTAGAAATTTGTGTTTTATCTTTGGTAACGAGTTCGAATTCATGTTTTCTTCATATTAACGAGTTCAAATTCGTGTTTTTCTCTGTAGCGAGTTGTCCTTGAAGAAAAAAAGGTTTTTCTCGATAGCAGTTGACATCGCGGGAAATTTGTGTTTTCCCTTTTATAGCGAGTAGAAATTTGTGTTTTATCTTTGGTAACGAGTTCGAATTCATGTTTTCTTCATATTAACGAGTTCAAATTTGTGTTTTTCTCACAGTAGCGAGTTGTCCTTGAAGAAAAAAAAGGTTTTTCTCACGATAACGCAGTGGACATCGCCGGAAATTTGTGTTTTCCTTTATAACAGTAGAAATTTGTGTTTTATCTTTGGTAGCGAGTTCGAATTCATGTTTTCTTCATATTAACGAGTTCAAATTCATCGTGTTTTTCTCGGTAGCGAGTTGTCCTTGAAGAAAAAAGGTTTTCTCGATAGCAGTGGACATCGCCGGAAATTTGTGTTTTCCTTTTATAGCAGTAGAAATTTGTGTTTTATCTTTGGTAACGAGTTCGAATTCATGTTTTCTTCATATTAACGAGTTCAAATTCGTTTTTCTCTGGTAACGAGTTGTCCTTGAAGAAAAAAAAAGGTTTTCTCACGATAGCAGTGGACATCGCGGAAATTTGTGTTTTCCTTTATAATGAGTAGAAATTTGTGTTTTATCTTTGGTAACGAGTTCGAATTCATGTTTTCTTCATATTAACGAGTTCAAATTTGTGTTTTTCTCTGGTAACGAGTTGTCCTTGAAGAAAAAAAGGTTTTTCACGATAGCAGTTGACATCGCGGAAATTTGTGTTTTCCCTTTATAGCGAGTAGAAATTTGTGTTTTATCTTTGGTAACGAGTTCGAATTCATGTTTTCTTCATATTAACGAGTTCAAATTTGTGTTTTCTCAGTAACGAGTTGTCCTTGAAGAAAAAAGGTTTTTCTCGATAGCAGTGGACATCGCGGAAATTTGTGTTTTCCCTTTATAACGAGTAGAAATTTGTGTTTTATCTTTGGTAACGAGTTCGAATTCATGTTTTCATCATATTAACGAGTTCAAATTTGTGTTTTTCTCTGGTAGCGAGTTGTCCTTGAAGAAAAAAAGGTTTTTCTCTGATAACGAGTGGACATCGCCGGAAATTTGTGTTTTCCCTTTATAACGAGTAGAAATTTGTGTTTTATCTTTGGTAACGAGTTCGAATTCATGTTTTCTTCTTATTATTAACGAGTTCAAATTTGTGTTTTTCTCTGTAACGAGTTGTCCTTGAAGAAAAAAAAGGTTTTCTCACGATAGCAGTGGACATCGCGGAAATTTGTGTTTTCCCTTTATAGCAGTAGAAATTTGTGTTTTATCTTTGGTATGAGTTCGAATTCATGTTTTCTTCATATTAACGAGTTCAAATTTGTGTTTTTCTCACAGTAGCGAGTTGTCCTTGAAGAAAAAAAGGTTTTTCTCACGATAGCGAGTTGACATCGCCGGAAATTTGTGTTTTCCCTTTATAGCAGTAGAAATTTGTGTTTTATCTTTGGTAGCGAGTTCGAATTCATGTTTTCTTCATATTAACGAGTTCAAATTTGTGTTTTTCTCAGTAACGAGTTGTCCTTGAAGAAAAAAGGTTTTTCTCGATAGCGAGTGGACATCGCGGAAATTTGTGTTTTCCTTTATAGCAGTAGAAATTTGTGTTTTATCTTTGGTAGCGAGTTCGAATTCATGTTTTCTTCATATTAACGAGTTCAAATTAGTGTTTTTCTCTGGTAGCGAGTTGTCCTTGAAGAAAAAAGTTTTTCTCACGATAGCGAGTGGACATCGCGGCGAAATTTGTGTTTTCCCTTTATAGCGAGTAGAAATTTGTGTTTTATCTTTGGTAGCGAGTTCGAATTCATGTTTTCTTCATATTAACGAGTTCAAATTCGTGTTTTTCTGCAGTAACGAGTTGTCCTTGAAGAAAAAAGGTTTTCTCACGATAGCGAGTGGACATCGCCAGAAATTTGTGTTTTCCTTTATAACGAGTAGAAATTTGTGTTTTATCTTTGGTAACGAGTTCGAATTCATGTTTTCTTCATATTAACGAGTTCAAATTAGTGTTTTTCTCTGTAGCGAGTTGTCCTTGAAGAAAAAAAGGTTTTTCTCGATAGCGAGTGGACATCGCGAGAAATTTGTGTTTTCCTTTATAGCAGTAGAAATTTGTGTTTTATCTTTGGTAGCGAGTTCGAATTCATGTTTTCTTCATATTAACGAGTTCAAATTTGTGTTTTTCTCTGTAGCGAGTTGTCCTTGAAGAAAAAAGGTTTTTCTCACGATAGCAGTGGACATCGCCGGAAATTGTGTGTTTCCCTTTAAAACGAGTAGAAATTTGTGTTTTATCTTTGGTAACGAGTTCGAATTCATGTTTTCATCATATTAACGAGTTCTAATTTGTGTTTTTCTCTGGTAACGAGTTGTCCTTGAAGAAAAAAAGGTTTTTCTCGATAGCGAGTTGACATCGCGGAAATTTGTGTTTTCCCTTTATAGCGAGTAGAAATTTGTGTTTTATCTTTGGTAACGAGTTCGAATTCATGTTTTCTTCATATTAACGAGTTCAAATTTGTGTTTTTCTCACAGTAACGAGTTGTCCTTGAAGAAAAAAGGTTTTTCTCGATAGCAGTGGACATCGCGGAAATTGTGTTTTCCTTTTATAATGAGTAGAAATTTGTGTTTTATCTTTGGTAACGAGTTCGAATTCATGTTTTCTTCATATTAACGAGTTCAAATTAGTGTTTTTCTCACAGTAGCGAGTTGTCCTTGAAGAAAAAAGGTTTTTCTCACGATAACAGGTGGACATCGCCGGAAAATTTGTGTTTTCCCTTTATAGCAGTAGAAATTTGTGTTTTATCTTTGGTAACGAGTTCGAATTCATGTTTTCTTCATATTAACGAGTTCAAATTTGTGTTTTTCTCACGTAACGAGTTGTCCTTGAAGAAAAAAAGGTTTTTCTCGACGATAGCAGTGGACATCGCCGGAAATTTGTGTTTTCCTTTATAACGAGTAGAAATTTGTGTTTTATCTTTGGTAACGAGTTCGAATTCATGTTTTCTTCATATTAACGAGTTCAAATTCGTGTTTTTCTCTCGGTAACGAGTTGTCCTTGAAGAAAAAAGTTTTTTCTCGATAGCAGTGGACATCGCCGGAAATTTGTGTTTTCCTTTATAGCGAGTAGAAATTTGTGTTTTATCTTTGGTAACGAGTTCGAATTCATGTTTTCTTCATATTAACGAGTTCAAATTTGTGTTTTTCTCACAGTAACGAGAGTTGTCCTTGAAGAAAAAAGGTTTTTCTCACGATAGCAGTGGACATCGCGGAAATTTGTGTTTTCCCTTTATAACGAGTAGAAATTTGTGTTTTATCTTTGGTAACGAGTTCGAATTCATGTTTTCTTCATATTAACGAGTTCAAATTTGTGTTTTTCTCACAGTAGCGAGTTGTCCTTGAAGAAAAAGGTTTTTCTCACGATAACGAGTTGACATCGCCGGAAATTTGTGTTTTCCTTTATAGCGAGTAGAAATTTGTGTTTTATCTTTGGTAGAGTTCGAATTCATGTTTTCTTCATATTAACGAGTTCAAATTTGTGTTTTTCTCTGGTAACGAGTTGTCCTTGAAGAAAAAAAAGGTTTTTCCACGATAGCAGTGGACATCGCCGGAAATTTGTGTTTTCCACTTTATAATGAGTAGAAATTTGTGTTTTATCTTTGGTAGCGAGTTCGAATTCATGTTTTCTTCATATTAACGAGTTCAAATTAGTGTTTTTCTCTCAGTAGCGAGTTGTCCTTGAAGAAAAAAGGTTTTTCTCACGATAGCAGTGGACATCGCCGCGGAAATTTGTGTTTTCCTTTTTATAGCAGTAGAAATTTGTGTTTTATCTTTGGTATGAGTTCGAATTCATGTTTTCTTCATATTAACGAGTTCAAATTTGTGTTTTTCTCTCAGTAGCAGAGTTGTCCTTGAAGAAAAAAAAGGTTTTTCTCGATAGAGTGGACATCGCGGAAAAATTGTTTTCCCTTTATAGCAGTAGAAATTTGTGTTTTATCTTTGGTAACGAGTTCAAATTCATGTTTCTTCATATTAACGAGTTCAAATTTGTGTTTTTCTCACAGTAACGAGTTGTCCTTGAAGAAAAAAGGTTTTTCACGATAGCAGTGGACATCGCGGAAATTTGTGTTTTCCTTTTATAGCAGTAGAAATTTGTGTTTTATCTTTGGTAGCGAGTTCGAATTCATGTTTTCTTCATATTAACGAGTTCAAATTTGTGTTTTCTCTGGTAACGAGTTGTCCTTGAAGAAAAAAAGGTTTTCTCGATAGCGAGTTGACATCGCCGGAAATTGTGTGTTTCCCTTTATAGCAGTAGAAATTTGTGTTTTATCTTTGGTAACGAGTTCGAATTCATGTTTTCTTCATATTAACGAGTTCAAATTTGTGTTTTTCTCTGGTAACAGAGTTGTCCTTGAAGAAAAAAGGTTTTTCTCGATAGCAGTGGACATCGCCGGAAATTTGTGTTTTCCCTTTATATGAGTAGAAATTTGTGTTTTATCTTTGGTAACGAGTTCGAATTCATGTTTTCTTCATATTATGCGTTCAAATTTGTGTTTTTCTCACAGTAACGAGTTGTCCTTGAAGAAAAAAGGTTTTTCTCACGATAGCAGTTGACATCGCGGAGGAATTTGTGTTTCCTTTATAATGAGTAGAAATTTGTGTTTTATCTTTGGTAGCAGTTCGAATTCATGTTTTCTTCATATTAACGAGTTCAAATTTGTGTTTTCTCTGTAACGAGTTGTCCTTGAAGAAAAAAGGTTTTTCTCGAAAAAAGGTTTTTTTCACGATAGCGAGTTGGACATCGCGGAAAATTTGTGTTTTCCTTTATAATGAGTAGAAATTTGTGTTTTATCTTTGGTAGCGAGTTCGAATTCATGTTTTCTTCATATTAACGAGTTCAAATTCATGTTTCTCTGCAGTAACGAGTTGTCCTTGAAGAAAAAAGGTTTTCTCACGATAGCAGTGGACATCGCGGAAATTTGTGTTTTCCCTTTATAGCGAGTAGAAATTTGTGTTTTATCTTTGGTATGAGTTCAATTCATGTTTTCTTCATATTAACGAGTTCAAATTTGTGTTTTCTCTGTAACGAGTTGTCCTTGAAGAAAAAAGTTTTTCTCACGATAGCAGTTGACATCGCGGAAATTTGTGTTTTCCCTTTATAACGAGTAGAAATTTGTGTTTTATCTTTGGTAGCGAGTTCAAATTCATGTTTTCTTCATATTAACGAGTTCAAATTAGTGTTTTCTCTGGTAGCGAGTTGTCCTTGAAGAAAAAGGTTTTCTCACGATAGCAGTGGACATCGCCGGAAATTTGTGTTTTCCTTTATAGCAGTAGAAATTTGTGTTTTATCTTTGGTAGCGAGTTCGAATTCATGTTTTCTTCATATTAACGAGTTCAAATTTGTGTTTTTCTCACAGTAACGAGTTGTCCTTGAAGAAAAAAGGTTTTCTCACGATAGCGAGTGGACATCGCCGGAAATTTGTGTTTTCCCTTTATAATGAGTAGAAATTTGTGTTTTATCTTTGGTAACGAGTTCGAATTCATGTTTTCTTCATATTAACGAGTTCAAATTTGTGTTTTTCTCTGGTAACGAGTTGTCCTTGAAGAAAAAAGGTTTTTCTCACGATAGCGAGTGGACATCGCGGAAATTTGTTTTCCACTTTATAGCAGTAGAAATTTGTGTTTTATCTTTGGTAGCGAGTTCGAATTCATGTTTTCTTCTTATTAACGAGTTCAAATTTGTGTTTTTCTCTGGTAACGAAGTTGTCCTTGAAGAAAAAAAGGTTTTTCTCTGATAACGAGTGGACATCGCCGGAATTGTGTTTTCCCTTTATAATGAGTAGAAATTTGTGTTTTATCTTTGGTAACGAGTTCGAATTCATGTTTTCTTCATATTAACGAGTTCAAATTCGTGTTTTCTCTCTGGTAGCGAGTTGTCCTTGCTTTGAAAAAAAAGTTTTTCTCGATAGCAGTGGACATCGCCGGAAATTTGTGTTTTCCGCTTTATAGCAGTAGAAATTTGTGTTTTATCTTTGGTAACGAGTTCGAATTCATGTTTTCTTCATATTAACGAGTTCAAATTTGTGTTTTTCTCACGGTAACGAGTTGTCCTTGAAGAAAAAAAAGGTTTTTCCACGATAGCAGTGGACATCGCCGGAAATTTGTGTTTTCCTTTATAGCAGTAGAAATTTGTGTTTTATCTTTGGTAACGAGTTCGAATTCATGTTTTCTTCATATTAACGAGTTCAAATTCGTGTTTTTCTCTGGTAGCGAGTTGTCCTTGAAGAAAAAAAAGGTTTTTTTCACGATAGCAGTGGACATCGCGAGAAATTTGTGTTTTCCTTTATAACGAGTAGAAATTTGTGTTTTATCTTTGGTAGCAGAGTTCGAATTCATGTTTTCTTCATATTAACGAGTTCAAATTTGTGTTTTCTCACAGTAGCGAGTTGTCCTTGAAGAAAAAAAAGTTTTTCTCGATAGCAGTGGACATCGCGGAAATTTGTGTTTCCGCTTTATAATGAGTAGAAATTTGTGTTTTATCTTTGGTAACGAGTTCGAATTCATGTTTTCTTCATATTATGCGAGTTCAAATTAGTGTTTTTCTCTGGTAACGAGTTGTCCTTGAAGAAAAAAAGGTTTTTCTCACGATAACGAGTGGACATCGCGGAAAATTGTGTTTTCCGCTTTATAGCGAGTAGAAATTTGTGTTTTATCTTTGGTAGCGAGTTCGAATTCATGTTTTCTTCATATTAACGAGTTCAAATTTGTGTTTT
>JAOBSW010001254.1:117500-148581 GCA_026214975.1 Gentiana macrophylla | reverse complement strand
TTTGCGCCTAGAAGATGTAAAACAGATATTAGTCAGTCTAGAAAAGAGGCATTTTTTCTCGAAAATTTTTAATCCATTTTGTTTATTTTGTGTTTTTTCAATGAAAATAACTTTTGAATCATTAGTAGAATTCATATATTTCATATATTCTAGATCGATTCAGGATTAAATTGACTAGACGTATCTAGGGCTAATTCGCTTTAAAACGACTATTCCTAGATACACGCGTCATGTTAGTTCATCACGAATTTTTTTAAAAGACCTAAAGTTAGGGATTTATCAATAGGTAATGTTGCACCAATACCCAGCCGAGGCAACGGCCGGTACCAATCAAAAAAACGGTTGTCCGCTACTGGACGACGAAATGGATTTTGAAGTTTGACTAGCATTACCTAAAAGGTGCTGTTAATAACAATCCCGCAGAGTACTGAAACCATTAAGAAGAACACCTATGAAATTTATTGGGTACTGTACAAGTGTTTGAAATACAGGAAAGAAATACCATTCTGGCTAATATTTCCAAGGATTTACGAACGGATCTGCAGGTTCACCAATCATTGATGGTTTCTAGAAACCGCTAAGCCTGCGATACATACAATGAATTGCCTAAAATGATTCGCTGGAAAAATATATAAAAGATCGTTTGGACCATGCGGGCTCACCATAATGAAATTATGGCCCTTACCTTTTTGACCAGATTTGGCTCTTAATACGGGATCATTTTTAAGTCAGGTTTTTTGTTGCCGGGATGAGGTGAATTCTTATCAATCCATCCCCCGAAGGGGCCGGACATGATAATTTTCATCATCCGGCTCGAGCAAGAATCAAAAGCAAATGAATCCAGATGAACTCTATATGTTACCCTATATCTACACATATGGGAACGTTTGGATGTAAAAAAAAATTTACTGTATTCTTTTTACAGAAGTTCCAAATATCAAGTGTAAAAAAGTTAAGTTCTTAAAAGTAAATACTAATACCCAAGTAGGCCTAAGATTGATCATGATATAATCAAGCACTTTCTGGGTCGGCTCAGACCTTATGATTAATATTTATTGCCAAAATATTTGAAGATACACACAAAAGGTTTACTTGTTATTAATATAGTCTAGCTCTTGTTCTTCTTTAGACCCCCTATTTTACTCCAATAGTATTATGATCGGGTCAATGCATAGGAAATGAGATGCATTTACGTGTTACTTAAATAGAAAAAAATAAGTAAACTAGATAAACTCTATATTCCTCTTTTATAAATTTCAGCATTTCTTTAGAATGAATAATAAAAATAATATTTCTGTTATTTCTATTCATAACTAGTTTTCTGGGCCTGCTCATCACCAACATAGTTGGATCTGATCATATAAAGCATTCTCTTGTGAAGGCAGCCCTATCCTCTGTATAGAGACTTGCACCAAAGGTTGGAACAAAGAGACATTTAGTTGTAAGCTGCCAATGACAATGTGGCAAGACATATATACACAGAACTAAATTAATAGTTCAAGTCTTACTCCATAATCCATTTCCTATAAGAGAATTCCCTTCAACTCCCCTAACTATTTTATTCTATTTTATTATCAATTTTTGATTTATTTGTGGGAATAGTTGAAGGGGAAGATCAAAAGACATGTCTTATTCTAATAATCCATATTTATTAGCCCAATGAAATAGTACTCCCCCCAAACGATAAATGGATAAATGATTCATTCCAAATTTCTATCAAATATCTTTTTCTATAAATCTATAAAGGACCAGAAATACCTTGTTTACGTATCATTTGGAAAGTGCATTAACATAAATACGGCAGTGAAGAAGGCAATACAAAAAGTGTGTAAACTATAAAAATGAGTCAAAGTAGATTGTCCCACACTAGCACTTCCACGCAATAATTCTACCAAAGGTGATCCTATTATAAGGAATTGCTTCGGAGTACACCTATTTACTATTTTCTTTGCCCAATAACCAATTTGGTCCCAAGGTAAGAATAACCAGTTACATAAGATGCAGTCAATACATTGAGAACACACCTGTAACCCAAGTTAATTCACGAGGTTTTAAATCCACCATGATAAGATACACACGAAATACATGAAGAATCATCATTAGGACCATCATGCTTGCCGACCATCTATGAACTGATCGAATTAACCAACCAAAGTCAGCGCTTCAGTCATTATGCTATTCAGACAAAGCAAAAGCCTCAATAACAAATCGGACGGTAGTAAAAAGTCATAGCAAATCCTGTAAAACAAGTAAGCGTAATTCCCCTAAACAATAAAATATATTGACATGTGGAGGAACATATTTACTAGTTATATCATCTGCAATCGCCTGAATCTCTAAACGTTCTTCAGACAATCATAGACTTTATTGAGATAGGCGGAACTCCCCTCCGAGAACCGTATATGAAACTTTCATCTCATACAGCTCAAGCAAAAACACCCAAATCCTAATTGCAACGGATATATAATAAAAGTTTGAAACCTTTTTATTTTAAATCAAAGATTCAATCTTTTCTGACTTTAGTAAATAAGAAAAAAATCCAGCTCTTCGTTGTTTGCGGTGATACTACCAAAATTTCAAGTTGGCTAAGTCGTCTTTATGTTAATCCTTACGTGCCTCTTGAATCCACTCTTTTCCTATTTCCTTTTGAATTTGTTTTGTGTATAATGTGGATTTTCATATTTTTATTGTATTGATAGGAATTCTCTTGTTAAGAAACCTATGAATTGATTAAAACCTCAGATTCATACTAGAACCTCGACGATTCAATAAAAAAACCTAAGTTAAGTCAAGGATTCCCTGAGTAAGAACCCTTCGACTATCACCCATTCCATAAATAGATAGAATGCCTAAAATTTCAAAGACTTCCATTTTAAAATTTTTTGGAATCCGGATAGGAGATCTGAACATTAGGTATGAATCATAGTTCAAATATTTCTTAATCGATTTCATATATTCCGTGTTCCAGATACTAGAATAAATATCCGACGAAGGAGACCCATCTCTATGAAGATGACAGAGCCACACTCTGTACTATCAATAGGATCGATTATAACAAGTCACACACTCATATCCCGGAAATACAAAAACAAAAAAAAATTCACCAGTCAAACTCCCAAAACAAAGTATAATGGGCTCAAAATACGAGCTCGAAATGATTCCTTTTGTATGACTTTACAATTCTTATAGACCTAATTCATTGAAATTCCATCCAATAAAACGGAAGAATTATAAATCTCCAAAATAATAGATAGAAAGATGGCAAAAAGAGCCATTGCGACGCCCATCAAAGGAGTTGTTCCCCACCCAGGGGCTACTTTACCATATTCCGAATTCAAGGGTTTTAATAAAGACCCTGCAGACGTTCGCTTTGAACCACCGTTCTCAACAGTTTGTGTAGTCATAAATCCTATTGTATTCATTGATGAGATCTGTTGACTTTGTATACCATTCCGTTGTAGTTGTAAATAAATGATCTTATCATGGATCCATTGAGGTTTTGAAATTTTATAAGAATGGAAACAGCAACCCTAGTAGCCATCTTTCTATCTGGTTTACTTGTAAGTTTTACAGGGTATGCCTTATATACCGCTTTTGGGCAACCTTCTCAACAACTAAGAGATCCATTTGAGGAACATGGGGACTAGTTGACGTAATGAGCCTCAAAACATTGCGAGGCTCATTACGTCAATTGAGATACTGAAAAATCATTTTATCTTTTTAGTTGGAACTTTAGGCGGTTCTCGAAAAAAGATAGCAAAAAAAATTATTCCTAAAGTCGACACTAAGAGGAATGTATAAACTAGTGCTTCCATAGATTCGATCGCAGTTTACAATTATAGCTTTCATACCTGTTTGTTCCCTTTTATTTGTATTTGTTTATTTGTGGAGGACCATCTACCGGATAAAAAATAAAGAAGGAACACGAGCAAAAAAGTAGTGATCAAGGTTTCTCTGACCCCTAGGAAAAATTCCAAAAAGAAAATAGAGACGAAAGAAACCAAAGTAGTGTTATATCAGACTGCTTGTTTTCTTGTAGTTGGATCTCCAAGTTTTTGGAATGCTCCAAATTCGACTTGAGCACCCAAATCCGGATCAATACCAGCAAAAACATCTCTGAACAGGGTTCTAGCACCATGCCAAATGTGTCCAAAGAAGAAGAGCAAAGCAAATGAAGCATGTCCAAAAGTAAACCAACCCCTTGGACTGCTACGAAAAACACCATCGGATTTCAATGTAGCACGATCTAATTCAAAAATTTCACCCAATTGAGCGCGTCTAGCATATTTTTTCACAGTAGCAGGGTCGCTATAACTGACTCCGTTGAGTTCACCACCGTAGAACTCAACAGTTACACCAACTTGTTCAACACTATACTTTGACTCTGCCCTTCGAAAAGGAACATCCGCTCGAACAATTCCGTCGCCATCTACCAAAACAACGGGAAATGTTTCAAAAAAGGTAGGCATACGACGTACAAAAAGTTCACGACCATCCTTATCTCTAAAGATGGGATGCCTAACCATCAACTGCTATTCCATCCCCGTTATCCATCAGGCCCGCCTGAATAATCCTCCCTTCGCCGGATTATTTCCGATGTAATCATAAAAAACTAATTTTTCAGGAATTTTCGACCAGGCTTCTGCTAAACTTTGATTTTCTGCCAGCCCCGTACTAACTCTTCGATATATCTCTTGCTGAAAGTATCCCTGATCCCACTGGTAACGAGTGGGCCCAAATAATTCAATCGGAGTAGTTGCGGAACCATACCACATAGTTCCAGCAACAACAAAAGCTGCAAAAAAGACAGCAGCTATACTACTGGAAAGTACGGTTTCAATATTTCCCATACGCAATCCTTTGTATAGACGTTGTGGCGGGCGGACACTCAAATGGAATAGACCTGCTAATATGCCCAATGTACCTGCTGCAATATGATGAGAGGCTATTCCTCCCGGAATAAAAGGATCAAAACCTTCTACGCCCCATGCGGGACTTACAGGTTGTACTTTTCCAGTTAGTCCATAAGGATCGGACACCCATATTCCAGGACCATTACAAACCTGTTATATGAAATGCACCAAACCCAAAGCAAGCCACTCCTGAAAGAAATAAATGAATTCCAAAGATCTTGGGTAAATCAAAGAAGGTTTTCCTGTACGTTCATCAAAAAAAATTTCGAGATCCCAATACACCCAATGCCAGATAGCTGCCAAAAAGCATAAACCAGAAAACATAATATGTGCCCCAGCTACACCTTCATAACTCCAAATACCCGGATTCGTTACAGTTCCTCCTGTAATACTCCAACCGCCCCATGAATTGGTTATTCCTAAACGAGTCATGAAGGGTATAACGAACATACCCTGTCTCCACATTGGATCAAGAACAGGATCAGAAGGATCAAAAACTGCTAATTCATAGAGAGCCATCGAACCAGCCCAACCAGCAACCAAAGCCGTATGCATTATATGAACGAAAGCAATCGGCCGGGATCATTCAATACAACAGTATGAACACGATACCAAGGCAAACCCATAGAAATTCCCCTTTATCCTTTATCAAAGATAGTTTATCAAAGATAGATAGACACTACGTAACTTTATTGCATTAGAAAAGACTCTACTGTGACTATCCTATCGATCCTCGCTATTCAGTAAATTATAAATTATTTAAGAACGGGAGTTAATAGTTATTCTTTTTCTATTCTACGGAATAATTATGTTCATAGGAACAAAAAAGCAGATTTATTCTATACTCGATAAGTATCAATATGCAATGGGGTTGAATAACATTTTCGAGTAGCAAATACATACATATCTACTCATCACCCGATTCTTACTAATTTAACTTTATTCCTTCTTTTTTTCTTTCTAACTTTTTGTAATCTATGCAAAAAAGAAATCCGATAAAAGCTAATATTTAAAAATTATAAACACAATAAAATCATATTCTTACGTTTTACATCAAAGTGAAATATATTACTTAGTTTTTCTTTAAGCAAATGCCTATTGGTGTTCCAAAAGTACCTTTCGAAGCCCTGGAGAGGGAGATGCATCTTGGGTCGACGTATAGTGCGACTTGTCAGATATACTGGGTCATATGGGATTTACCCGTTCTCTCCTCAATCGAGATATCCTCCGTTTCGCCCAAGAAGGAGTCATTAAATCATAAAAAATTTGGAGCGTGAAGTGCAATTTGATCCGTTTTGAGAGGATCCATATTACTATTTATTATTCTCAATTACAATGATTTATGGTTGGCTTGGTTGAACTAAAAAAAATAAATTATTCAGGCTCTGTTTAGAAAAACCCAACTCAATTAGTAATATATCTACGATTCCTAGTTCGATCCTAAACGATTCCTATGTGGAATATCTGTGGGTTGATTTCAAACTATATAATCAAAACTTGGTAGAACGTATAAACGGAATTGAAAAAATAAGCAGAAAGTCATAAAAAAAGAAAACGGTAATAACAATATTTGTCCTATATGTGCAAATCAAAATTGAGTCAATCTTTACCCAGAGTAGAGCATAAACCTAAAAGAGAAAAAGACTCACTCAGGAACAAGAAAATATCATCAGGGTTGGTTGATGAAACAATACATCAATGAGAAGTTAATTCAAAAATTTAGTAACTTTTTATTTATTAGAATTATAAGAAAAAAAGAAAGCAGTAAAACTTGTCTTTATTCAAGAATAAAATCTTTTTTGAGGTCTGGAATCCATACATTGATTCTTTTTTGTTTTGAGATTTTTTGAACCGTATGCATCAAAAGGTGCGTGTACGATTCCGAAGGGATACAATTGTACCTAATTAATCGACTTTATCGAGAAAGATTACTTTTTTAGGACAAGCAGTTGATAGCGAGATCTCAAATCAACTTATTGGTCTTATGATATATCTCAGTATTGAAGATGATAACAAGGATCTTTATTTGTTTATAAACTCTCCCGGCAGGTGGGTAATACCAGGTAGCTATTTATGATACTATGCAATTTGTGCGACCAGATGTTCATACAATATGCATGGGGTTAGCCGCGTCAATGGGATCTTTTATCCTGGTCGGGGGGGAAATTACCAAACGTCTAGCATTCCCTCACGCTTGGCGCCAATGAGATTTTTTTTAAGAAAAAAGGGAAGACTGTGCCTTCGCCCTAGGAAATAGTAAGCAATAATAGCATGGCACTTTGCATTCGATATTATAAATTTTTTGATTCTTTTGAAAAACATTAGATTTAGATTATGTATCGAGAGAGTAGTATGAGATTAAAGGGTCTTCTCCATTTTATAATTGGGAGTTGGGTTTAGCGTCACAAACCTTTTTTGTTCACACTATCACACTAAAAGGCTCTTAACAATATTCATGTTATCAAAAGAAAAGAATCCAAGAGGTGCGCAAAAAAAATATTTTTTCTTTGATTGGAACAAAAAGAAACTTTGGGATTGCCGAATCACATCCAAAACAAATAAAATTTAAGATAATTAAGATAGAAGGCAACGGAGCCATCATAGTATTTTAGACATATTCCGAAAGGAAGGACGGCTATTTGATCATTTAACCACCTGGGTATGATATATTCTATTTTTCTCTTTCTTTTTTCAATAAAGAGGCCAAGTTAGGTTAATCTTAGTGCAGAGCCGTATGCATATGCAAGAGGGATGCCTGTACGGTTGTTCAATTCGATCTTTTTCATATTATTCTATTCTTTATCTTTATTTTCTATCCGCTTCATCATGTAAGCTAGAAAAACTTTTTAATTCTATTACTATTTACTATTATCAGGGTAATGATCCATCAACCTGCTAGTTCGTTTTATGAAGCACAGACGGGAGAGTTTATCCTGGAAGCGGAAGAACTGTTGAAACTGCGCGAAACCATCACAAGGGTTTATGGACAAAAAACGGGCAAATCCCTATGGGTTGTATCCGAAGACATGGAAAGAGACGTTTTTATGTCAGCAACAGAAGCACAAGCTTATGGAATTGTTGATCTTGTAGCGGTTAAATGAAAATAACATGTAATTCACGCAAATTCGTGATTGGAAATTTTTTAACTGCGTTTAATATTTATTAACTTACTGTTTATTTTAAGAGAAATAGACATAATTCACAATCATCCGGTTAGGATCAATCTAAACCAGTCTATTATGTATCCAATTCAACATGCCAACTATTAAACAACTTATTAGAAATACAAGACAGCCAATCAGAAATGTCACTAAATCCCCCGCTCTTAGGGGATGTCCTCAACGACGAGGAACATGTACTCGGGTGTATGCGCGACTCGTTTCGATCATATAATGAGCCGGTACAAAAACAAAAAAACAAGGTGCCAATATCAATGATGAGTACCGGTAAGGTAAATAGGATAGAATCGAGGAGGGGGCCTTTTTTTTTCTATTTATTATTTATCGAAAACAAAGAAACAAAAAACCCCTTTCATATTCCTGCATTGTGTATGAATTTTATGGCTTCCATTGGTGCAAATCAAATTACCGCAATGTAAGATGAGAAGCAATTCTCCATTGGTATAAAATGATTATCCATTAAGCGGAGGAATTTTTTAAGCATAAAGATTACGACCCTACTCTGTCAAGAACGGACTATAAAGGGTCAGCTGCCCAGCTAACTTTCCTAATTAAATACTGTTACTGTATAGATGGGTTTCGTTGTGAAAGGACTATTACTGGATAATTCATGGGTAGAGCAAAAGAGGATGAACTATACAAGTTACCAATAACCTGGATTAAATGAAGTGAAGGCTCCGGTGTATAGAAGACCTCACCGTTTAAGAAGTTACCATAGAAACGATGGAACCCACTACACTATTTCTTTATCCATTTTATATTTTTATTTGCTATATTTTTGACACCTCTAAAAAAATAAAATTTCTTTCTTATTTCGCATTGAAATAAAAAAATCGTGGTTAGGAAGGTTATAGTAGCCAAAGCCATTGGAATTTCTAGTTTATACATTGGAAAAATCCGTTTTGTTATTAATAGATTAGGAGGTGTTAAAAGAATAACTGAAAGAGAACAAATCAATTAGTTATTCGTGAAAGTTTCATCTATTCAATGACTAGAATTAGACGTGGATATATAGCTCGAAGACGTAGAACAAAAATTCGTTTATTTGCATCAAGCTTTCGAGGGGCCCATTCAAGACTTACTCGAACTATTACTCAACAGAGAATAAGAGCTTTGTTTTCAGCTCATAGGGATCAGGATATTAAAAGAGAGTTTCGTCGTCTGTGGATCACTCGTATAAACGCAATAATTCGTGAGAGTGGAATATTCTATAGTTATAGTCGATTAATACATGATCTGTACAAGAGACAGTTGATTCTTAATCGTAAAATACTTGCACAAATAGCCATATCAAACAGGAATTGTTTTTATGATTTACAATGAGATCACAAAGAAGTAGATTAGAAGGAATCTGCTGGAATATTGTAAACGTGTTTTCCCGGAGTTCAGTCTCCGGGAAGGTAGAATAGAAAAGATTAAGATAAAAAAGTAGTCAAAATGAATGAACACGTTCAATACAAAAACTTTCTCAAATTCTTTTTTTCATACGACACATCTGGATTCTCGGAAAGAACCAATCTTGTCTTTGAGTTTGGATTGAAATTATCATTCAAGAGTAAACCCTTTTAATTCTGGTTCTAAGACCTGTAGTTCTATCAGTTAACTCGGTTTTCAAATTGTTTCTGATTATTGAAAAGGGTAACAAAGATAAAATACGAGCTTGTTTTATAGCCATAGTAATTAAACGTTGTTGTTTCAAGGTCAATCTATTCACTCGTCGCGATAAGATTTTTCCCTGTTCGCTAATAAATCGACTAATTAAACTCATATTTCTATAAAAATTTGATCCCCGATTGAATAGGAGGCAAACGCCTACGAAAGGTCGTTTGATTTAAGAAAAGGGTCGCTTGGATTTATCCATGGTTTGTTTTATTATTTAATTTTATTCTTTTTCTTTAAAATTCTATTTCTTAATTTGAATTCATTTTAATTCAAAATTAAAATAGGATTTTTCGATTAGATTTCTATTTATATAGAATTGTTCTATTCGATTTAATTTTGAATTATAGATAGATATAGATAGAATGCCACCCCCTTCCCTTACTTGCCTTACTTGAAGGGGTAATATACAGGTACTCAATTAGATCTATTTCTTTATCTCCCCATGAATCTTATGCTTATAACAATACGGACAGAACTTTCTCAATTCTAATCGATTAGGTGTATTGTGGCGGTTCTTTTGAGTAATATATCTGGAAATGCCCGTTGATACCCTATTAACGTTGTTTCGGGCACAGCTGGTACATTCCAAAATCACCGTTACTCGAACATCTTTACCCTTGGCCATGAACCTCCTTTTAATTTTTGATTTACTCAACTTTTCAATTTTTGATTCAAAACGAATAAGTAAAGGACGAATAAGTAAAGGGCAGAAGATTTCTAAATTTTATTTCAAATCGAAATAGAATATTTCATTTTTGATTTAAATATCTTGGATAATATTCTTTACTTAGACCTTCAACCCGCATTTCTATTCTACTTCCATTCTTTTATTATATTTAGGAATATTGATTGAAATAAAATTGAAATTAAATTCAATTGGACCCCAATTTCCCAGATGTTAAAGAGACTTTTTTTCCCTTTCCTCCCTTATTTCCTTATTTGAATTCTAAAAAAAAAAAAAAAAGAAAAATAGGAGAAGGGATTAGTCACAGATATTTGATTCTATCTTTAATCTTCTTCATTCCTTACTATGTTATTAACTAGAATGAAAAAAGGGGAATGTTAGCGCATCCGGAAAAAAACGATTAATCTCTATTAATAGACCCGCTAAAGCCCCAAACCATAGCGTACTTAGTACTGGTGCCACGGAGAGATATGTTTTTAAATCTCGCATTGAAAATCCTCCTTTTTATTTATTGTAATATTTTTTATTGTAAAAAAGAAAACATATATGATTCAATAGATAGGTCGTTAAAGACCAGACCCCCTATAGTTGTACACGTAATACCTAATTAAAATGGGATTCCTTTATTTTTTTATTAATAATTATTCAATTATCCAATGATCCAGTAAAAGTCAATAAGATAGTACCTTATCATAAAATTAGAAAATAACTAAAAAAATCTCCCTCTTGCTGAGAAAATAGATAACGAGAAAATAAAAAATACTGATTTATTCTTGTATACAAACCTTTTACTATTATTATTATATGTTAAATGGAACAAAAAAGACGAACTGAGCAAAAAATGGTGTGGGGAAATAACGATGTGGAAACTAAGATAGAAATTCTATATAATGACATTGTGGAACAATACAAAGGGATGTGGCGCAGTTTGGTAGCGCGTTTGTTTTGGGTACAAAATGTCACAGGTTCAAATCCTGTCATCCCTACCTATTACTTACTGCTACTACTCAAAGGTGCAGTAACGAGGAATCGACGAAGATCAATTCAAAGTGGACAGAATCTTTCATTTTTATCATACTCTGGGGTTCGAAAAAAACTTTGCTTTACAGTCTTATCTATTCCGATAAAAAAGCGCTCTTAGTTCAGTTCGGTAGAACGCGGGTCTCCAAAACCCGATGTCGTAGGTTCAAATCCTACAGAGCGTGATTCTTTTTTCTTAGATAAAATTAGACTGAAAGGGATTCAGCAACTTATCCAGCAATAGGGATTTGGGGATTTGACCCCTGTGGATTAAAGAGAGGAGGAGGCCAATACAATAAAAAATAAATTTTAATTAATCAAAGGTCTAACTGATCCCCGCGCCTGTATTGTAAATATGCAGTGACGAATAATCCAGCTAAAGTAATAGGAATTAGACCTAAGACAATTCCAAATAAAAAAACTTCAATCATTTCAATTAGTTTGAAAAAAAAAAGAGGGAATAGCTATACTTAAATAGTAATCCGAATTGCCATGAATCTCAACGACTAAGGATTGAAAATTGAAACTATAAATAACTCTAGAATACACGAAATCTCGAAGAAAGTTTTCATTTTATGAATTCTTCATTTCAAAAATTTTAATTTCAAATAGGAATTTTAAATAAGTTGTATCTTGCTCAAACCAATAAACAGAGCGGAGGTTATCGTTAAAGCCATGAGTAGAAAACCAAAATAACTAGTTATAGTAAGCATAAGGGGCTAAATGAAATCTTTTTTTATACATATGTTTCTAAAGCACTTACCTTACTTAAGTTTCCATTTTACAAACTAGTAGAATATGTCAAAATACCAATTGAAACAATAACTTTAATGGAAAGTTGGGCATTCATCTATCATTATAGATGGCACTAACACAGATAAAGTGGAAGGTATAGGAAATGAAATCGACTTATCGTCAGTAATATCTATGCATCCTGTGATTTCAATCAACCGATTCATTGAATATCATTGAGTAACTTATGGTTAAATCGTTGAATATGAGTAACTTGTGTCGAAACTAATAATACGAACTGGGTCTTGGAACTTCACTACAAAATTAAACACGTTTTTAATTATTATATTATGGAATAAAATTAGAAAAGATTTTCTATTTGAATCATTTCTTCCATATTTTGTTTTTAATTCTCTCGAATCTATTGTGTATTTTATAGCAAAGAGTAACCTTCCAAAACTTTTGTCTTTACTTTAAATTTAACTCATTAGATTCGGTAATAAGTTCATTAAATTAAAAAAGTTTGGTTTAACTAGACTTTAAACCTAAAAATTATTATTTATTATCTTTTATTTGATCTTTTATTTGACCCTTACGTATTGGAAAGCCTTACCTTTGTAACTTGACCTTTGGCTCTCAATCAAGTACAAGAATATACACCAACTGCTGATTCTAATTATTTTATTCTTTACTCTTTGCCTTTCGTCGAATATTATCCACTACTCTTTTGGTACTGAACAATTAACCCATTCTTTAAATTGAAAATCAACAAAAATTGCTTCTACAACTACGAAAGACATTTTATAGACCTCGCATCTACTTCAATTAATATGGAAATAGGATAATCTCTTGCGTTGTAGGAATTTTCTATTGAATGAAGCAGTGTTTTCCATCAAGAAAGACGAAGCAAAACAAAAAAGAAAATTTTTAGCACTTACTTTCTATACTAATTAAAATTGCGTTGCTGTGGCAGAAGGAGGATAGCTATACTGATTCGGTATACTCTAAAGACGCCCTCGGTACAATATTGACGATCTCACAAAATATAAGTTTCAGTGAATTTCCATTTACTGATCTCATCTTTTATGGAATCGATCCCCCTTGACTGTACAAGAATATGTGGAGCTCGGCATGTCTGGAAGCACAGGAGAACGCTCGTTTGCTGATATTATTACCAGTATTCGCTACTGGGTCATTCATAGCATTACTATACCTTCCCTATTCATTGCGGGTTGGTTATTCGTCAGCACCGGCAGCTTATGATGTGTTTGGAAGCCCCGGCCAAACAGAGTATTTCTGAAGAGCCGGCAAGGAATTCCATTAATAACTGGCCGTTTTGATTCTTTGGAACAACTTACTGAATTTAGTAGATCTTTTTAGGAGGCCCAAATGACTATAGATCGAACTTATCCAATTTTTACGGTACGGTGGTTGGCTGTTCACGGTCTAGCTGTACCTACCGTCTTTTTTTTGGGATCAATATCAGCAATGCAGTTCATCCAACGATAAACCTACATACGAATTATAGAGCTATGACACAATCAAACCCAAACGAACAAAATGTTGAATTGAATCGTACCAGTCTCTACTGGGGTTTATTACTCATTTTTGTACTTGCTGTTTTATTTTCCAATTATTTCTTCAATTAATAAAATTAAAGAGAATACATAAGAATTCGAGGCATTCTCTAAGCGCATTTGGAAGGATCTCATCTCATAATTATCGATGACTGTTTCTGTCTCTACTTTGAACACTTGATGAAATGTGGAGGGAAGTGGGATAAATGGCCGATACTACTGGAAGGATTCCTCTTTGGATAATAGGTACTGTAACTGGTATTCTTGTGATCGGTTTAATAGGTGTTTTCTTTTATGGTTCATATTCCGGATTGGGGTCATCCCTGTAGTACTCGAATGAATTGAGTCGTAGAGATGAAAACGTAAGAACTCAACGGGCACTTTTCCCTAGAATCCGACAAACAAAAAAGGGAATCCCGTTGAGTTCTTAGAAATCATATCTTTTTTTTCGTATAACTAAAAAAAAGGATTCCCTCTTCTCCCGTTTCAATAAACTACATTCTCTTTCTCTTTTTCATTTTGAGTTTGACTCTATTTAGTTTAGTATCTCATCAAAATGAAAATTTTTTATAAGTTTAGTTAATAAGTTATACTTAATTATTAATTAATTGTTCTGTTGTTTTTATTTGTCTGTTACTTCTTATACTTATAATATCTCTTACTAAATCCAAAAAAGATCTGTAAAAATGGAAAAAAGAGTAAGGTTCTTGATCCTGTTCTTCAAAGAATCATTACTCTTTCGACACAAGGAAAGGTGCCGAAATTCACTTTCTTGTGCCGAAGACTAGACTAACAAGACGAATTTTTGTTTCCCACCGTATATGTTCTATTATCCGATTACTTCTGTCTAGTATCTAATCCAATTGGATTGTATTTATACTCTAAAATTCGACTATAAAAATCATACATTTTATGACATTGAAATCTAGCAATAGTATCATAGCCACATTACCCCACTTTGAAAAAAAAAACTATTTTTTTAATCTACATACTATGACTAGCAATGCGATACAAAAAATTACCAGTATCCGGTAGAAAGGTAGAAAAAGTCTAACCTAGCAAATGGGTTTTCAGAATTTTCATTTTTTTGATCTTTGATCATACATAATTACCAAGAAGAATTTGGTTCTTTTTACGAACTTGGTGTCTATAAATCGACAAGTCTAGAAATTCATTTCAGCCAATTGAACCTTCTCAAACTGTTTCTTTTTAAGAACCAAAAAGATTTGTGATAAAATAACAGATGCCAAGAAGAATAAAAGTCCTTGGACACGTAATGGGTCTTGAAGTACTATTTCTGCATCTCCCTGACCAAATCCGCCTACATTAGGATTACTCGTTAATGGTTGATCCAATTTGACCGATTCACCCTCTGAAACAAAAGTTCTGGTCCTGGGGGGATAATATTAACCACTTGCCGCCCATCCGCATTTGTTATGTTTATTTCATACCCCCCTTTTTCTTTTCGGATTATTTTGCTTACTATGCCTGCTGTTGTAGCATTATAAACCGTATTGTTACTCCTGCTCCCGTCGGGATAAATCTGACCCCTTCCCCTGTTCCCACCTATGTAAATAGGATATTTTAAGAAGTGAACATCTTTCTTATTGGTCGGGTCAGGGGCAAGAATAGGAAAGACTATTTCGGTATATTTCTGGCCGGGGACGGGTCCTACCACAAGAATATTTTTTTTATTAGGGCGATAGCTCTGAAAAGACAAATTGCCTATCTTTTCTTTCATCTCAGGAGAAATACGATCGGTAGGGGCTAATTCAAAACCCTCCGGTAAAATAAGAACAGCCCCCACATTCAAACCCCCTTTTTTACCATTAGCAAGAACCTGTTTCAGTTGTATATCATAAGGAATTCGAACAACTGCTTCAAATACAGTATCCGGAAGTACCGCCTGCGGAACCTCAATATCCACAGGCTTATTAGCTAAATGGCAATTGGCGCATACAATACGCCCCGTCGCTTCTCGTGGATTTTCATAACCTTGCTGTGCAAAAACGGGGTATGCTTTTGAAATGTCCGGGCGGGTTATGATATATATTAGAAGTGATACGGAAATAGAACGAGTAATCTGTTCCTTTATCCAAGAAAAAGTGTTTCTATTTTCCATGGTCCAATAGTTGATCCAAAAATTTCTACAATTACAATAAGGGGGGTAAGTCGCTAGTATAGTTCCCTATCCACGATTCTGTTAGTTACTTAACTAATTTTACTGGAATAATTTTACTGGAATGAGATTTTCCTGGAGAATAATATAAATATCGGATGAATCCCGAAGATGGTTAAAAATAGAAAACGTAAGTACGATTTTCAATACTTTGTTTATGTACAACTACAAAATAACAAGAGCTCTAATTTTCATTTTATTAGATTAATATCAGTGGATTTTTTATTTTTTATCAGTCATTCATTGAATGATAAATAACTACAAGTGACGGAGATACTCGATTTAAATAACGAAAAATCAAATATTTAAAAGTTGTATCAAGAATGACTGGAAAGGTGGAAACAAGACCAGATATAATTTGATCATTATGAACAAATCCAAAATCTTTGTAGACAGAGCCAATCATTAATTCCCAACCGTGGGGTGAATGAAATCCGATACATAAGTCAGTTAATAATAGAATAGAAAAAGCTTTGACTGTATCGCTTAAGTTATATAGGAATTTCTGGGACCACGAGTTAAGAATAGCAAGTTCTTCATTACCAATGATAGAATACCCGCTTAGAATAACAAAACATATTATATTTGTCGAGAAGTTCAAAATCGTCTGAATACGATCCTCATTGTGTATCTTAATTAGTTGGATCGTTTCTTGTTGGATTCCTATACGAAGCTTGTGTAGACGTATTTCTGAGTATTCTTCGATCAATTCGTCGAAGACGAACAGTTCCTCCAATTCTATGAATTTTCTATAATATTCTTTTCTTGAATCTCATTCAAACAAATTTCGGATTGACCGGTATGCCACCAATTAGTAACCCAATATTCCAGACTTTTTTTAAATGAGAGAGAAAGCCACCAGGGCAAAAATACTATAGATGCAAGATATACCAGAGGCGGAAATACTTTCCTTTTTGCCATTTTTTCCTCTGTGAATTGTTAATCAACCAACCCCATTCGTCCACTTTATGTGATTAAATGTTTCTTTCACTTATGAGTTCTATATTCTATACAAGGTATGGAACCTAGGAATCTCTTTTATTTAGTTATTTGGTTTAGGATTTTTGGTTAGTTTTGAATCTAGAAAGAATAGAAATTGACTAAGAATCCACTTCGAATAAAGAAATACTAAAAAAATATCGGGAAACAATATCTGAATCAGAATTAGGTTAAATTTGAAACAAGAGTTTCCTCTCGATGAATGATTCCCTTAATTAATGTTAATGAATATTAGTAAGATTTTGAGACGGAAACACCCCTTTTTTTATCTCTACTATTTCAAAAAAATTCACTGATTGGCCATTATCATTTTGTGTTTGGTCATTAAGTAACAAAAAAGAAAAATGATAAAAAAAAAGTAAGAGTTTTGTTTTCAGTTATGTTCTAGAAAGGAGGAGATTTTTATGTTTTTATCTCCTGATAAAGCGGGAATCTACCAGTTATCAAAATATTTCAATTGGTACACGCAAAGAAATAGGCCAATTCGGTAGCTTTTGTTCAATTTCTCTTGGAGTCAAATTATCATCAATACGTGTTAAGGGAATAGCCCCCCGCCCTCGGATGTCTATATAAAGAACACGACGAACATAAATACTCTCTTTAACTTCTATTCTAATGGACTGAATATCTTTTATAAAGAATCGACGCAATATGCGACGATTTTTCAGGAATCCCCAACGAAAAATACACATTACGCCTTCCTTTCTATCAGATCGATCATAACCACTACCTACATTCCAAAAATTGTGCACCACAAATAGGAACTAATAAAGAGACCTGCGAGTCCGTAGAAAGACATTACGATCCCTTGCGAAAAAAATGATTGGATGAGAAGGAAAAAAGGATATCAAATTTCGTCCAAGGTAACTGGACGTTCCAACCAATAAGAATCCCAATGAACCTAAAAAAAGGATAAAGGCCCAGCAGAAATTACTTATTTTCTAGACCCCGCGATAAGTTCTATCCATATATGTTCTGATCGCCAACTCATACTCGATTCGATTGTATTTTATTGGAATTGAGAGACTACCTCAAATTAATTTGACTTTACTTTTTTATTTACGAAATAACTCTCATCAACTAGCACTAGTTTGATGTGAACCTTAGGAATAAGTCATCAAATTGGTTAGATCTAAAAAAATAGCATACCTTATAGAATCCCACTATACATCTAAATACACGAATCTTCCATTGACTATATATCTTGTGTCAGCGGGCCTGGGGGCCCTGTGCTTTTTTATGTTTATGTTTGCTCAGCGAAAATCACATAATCACATATTATACCATATTTCAATAAATGAATATCAATATCTATTTTATGATACAAATCAAAGTTTTGAAACAATTGGAGGGTATAGATATAGATATAGGGTTACCTCGGATCTAAAGAATCTTGTTTTTTTGAACATGAAAAGATAAAGCCATTGCAATTGCCGGAAATACTAAGCCTACTAAAGGCACAAAAATAGAGGGAAAGCTGAAAGTTGTCATAGAATGGGTACCTCGATTTATTGTTTGTACCTGTTATGTTATTATTATATTATTATTTCAAAATTCAATATATCTTATAATAATTAGAATTTATAAAATTAGAAAAGAATGAAGCTCATTATTATGACTGTAATAACTCATTTAATGCTCAATTTCAATAACTTTTGTTTCTTTATACAATTCGATCTTATGTGACGAAAGACAATTCTCCTTTTTTATTTGATTCTGACAAACTAACTACCCATTTGCTACAAATAATTGAGCTTAGTGTTCTATTTTATTTCGTCTCTATTCCATTTTGATTCAAAGGAAAGAAAGCGTGGAACTTAAATAACTCACTCAAAACGCTTTTTAAAAGATTACGTGATACAATTAGGTCAAATAAGCCCTTCTCGAATAAATATTCAGCCGATTGCGAACCCTCGGGTACTGTTTTATTCAATGTTTGTTCAATTACCCTTTTACCCGCAAATGCAATGTAGGCGTCGGGTTCAGCAATAATGATATCACCCAACATACCAAAACTAGCTGTCACTCCACCAGTAGTAGGAGATGTAAGGATTGATACATAAAACAACTTTTTAGTTGATTGATAATCATATAAAGCAGACGATATTTTAGCCATTTGCATCAAGCTCAAACTTCCCTCTTGCATGCGCGCCCCCCCGGAAGCACACACTATAACAAGAGGCAGAAATTGATTGGTAGCATACTCAATCAAACGGGTGATTTTTTCCCCAACTACGGATCCCATACTACCCCCATAAATTGAAAATCCATAACCCCAACTGCTACAGGAATGCCATTTATGTAGCCTATGCCTGTTTGAATAGCCTCAGTTAATCCTGTATTTCTTTGATAAGAATCAATACGATCCTTATAAGGTTCCTCCTCGAATGAAATTCAATGGGATCCAGAGAGAGACCATGTCTTCATCCATAGGATCCCAGGTACCGGGATCGATCAAAGTTCAATTCTATCTGAACTACTCATTTTCAAATGATATCCACAATGTTCACAAATATTCATTTTTGATTTCAAAAATTTCTTATAATTTAATCCATAACAACTTTCGCATTGAACCCACAAATGCCTATATTTTTGAGTTACATCGAGATCATTAGAACTTTCTCCTATAGTTAAATCACTATCCTTTGTGCGGATTTGTATACCCAAACCCGCTTTTTCACTATTATTTCTACTTTCACTGCAAATGGCCCTATAAATGTAACTCTCACTTACTGTCGAAGTATGGATACAGATTTGAGACTGAAGATAACTGCCAATGCAATTATAAATATGATTATTCCAACTATATTGAATATCAGACATGTAACTAGAATTCTGATAACTATAAAAAGAACTAGAAAGTTCATTCAGAAAAGAATGATTGTTGTCAATTTCAAAAATTTGATTTTCAATATCAAAATATATTGAATAATTGTCTCCATTACTATCATTAACTAAAAGGGTGTCATCGGAGATGAAATTCCGAATATCTTTTTCGCCTAATAAAAAATCAACATTACTATAAGGAGAATCATCACGACCTCCCCAACTCTGAATATTTTTCGATGTATCTTTTCGATGTGAATCTTCACTTTTACTAGTATTTTCACTAGGACCGGGATTGTTCATTGATTTATTTAGCCCACACCTGCGTCCTAACTCTTTCTTACACAACATCGAATTAAACCACCATCTTCGCATAAAGTTTTCTTTTCCCTTATTTGTTTGCATAAAAATAGAATAATAAAAATAGAATAGATGAATAGTCATTGGATTTAAAATGATTTATTTGATTGGAATATCTTATTTACTATGCGAATAAGCATAGAAAGCCATGGGATTTTTTATTGGCTAATAAGAAAAGGTTAAGAATTTTAAGTATTGAAAAAAAATTCTCTTTTCTTTTAGGAAAATTTGGGGGAATACTTCACTATACACTATATTCGCATCGAAAAAAAGAAATAGAAATATTTGTTTTTCCTATAACCTATAAATAAATAACCTATAAATGAATCATTCTTTTTTCGTAAAATCTCGTCTCCGAACTAACTCAAAATAAGGAATAATTGATGATTATATTCCACCAATACGAAAAGGAAAAGAAAAGGACAATATACAGGATGGGTAGAAAGCAATACTTAATTCAGTGAAATTGCAGGATATAAAAGCATTTAACAATCCTAGGGATCCATCAGATAAATTGTGGATCCAAGACAACAATAGACAGATTTGAGTCTTAGATTTTGTATTTCAAATCTTCTATATCTAGATAAGTCTGTATTTCTCAAAAATACATGTAATAGCATCTTTGTATTCGGCTCAATTCTTTTAATTAATAAAAGATTGGGCCGAGTTTAATTGCAATTCAACTAAGAGAATAAAAGGTAATTATGACTTAAGCGGATCCAACGTATCCACTGCTTTAAAATTAAATCTGATCTCCTTCCATACCTCACAAGCGGCGGCTAGTTCAGGACTCCATTTGCTAGCCTCACGGATAATTTCATTACCTTCAACAGCAAGATCACGTCCTTCATTACGAGCTTGTACACATGCTTCTAGAGCGACTCGATTCGCTACGGCACCTGGGGCATTACCCCAAGGTGTCCTAAAGTTCCTCCACCAAACTGTAGTACAGAATCATCCCCAAAGATCTCGGTCAGAGCGGGCATATGCCAAACGTGAATACCTCCTGAAGCAACAGGTATAACACCTGGTAGAGACCCAATCTTGAGTGAAATAAATACCGCGACTTCGGTCTTTTTCAATAAAATCATCACGCAATAAATCAACAAAGCCTAAAGTGATGTCTCTTTCTCCTTCAAGTTTACCTACTACGGTACCAGCGTGGATATGATCTCCACCAGACATACGTAACGCTTTAGCTAGTACGCGGAAGTGGATACCATGATTCTTCTGTCTATCAATAACTGCATGCATTGCACGGTGGATGTGAAGAAGTAGGCCATTATCCCGGCAATAATGAGCCAAGCTAGTATTTGCGGTGAATCCCCCTGTTAAGTAATCGTGCATTACGATAGGAACTGCCAATTCTCTAGCAAATACGGCTCTTTTGATCATTTCTTCGCATGTACCTGCAGTAGCATTCAAGTAATGCCCCTTTATTTCACCGGTTTCAGCCTGTGCTTTATAAATCGCTTCGGCACAAAACAAGAAACGATCTCTCCAACGCATAAATGGTTGGGAGTTCACGTTTTCATCATCTTTGGTAAAATCAAGTCCACCGCGAAGACATTCATAAACTGCTCTACCATAGTTTTTAGCGGATAACCCCAATTTAGGTTTAATAGTACATCCCAACAGGGGGCGACCATACTTGTTCAATTTATCTCTCTCAACTTGGATACCGTGAGGAGGGCCTTGGAAAGTTTTAACATAAGCGGGTGGGATTCGTAAATCTTCCAGACGTAGAGCACGTAGGGCTTTGAACCCAAATACATTACCTACAATGGAAGTAAACATGTTAGTAACAGAACCTTCCTCAAAAGGTCTAAGGGATAAGCTACATAAGCAATATATTGATCTTCTTCTCCAGAACAGGCTCAATGTGGTAGCATCGCCCTTTGTAACGATCAAGGCTAGTAAGTCCATCGGTCCACACAGTTGTCCATGTACCAGTAGAAGATTCGGCAGCTACCGCGGCCCCTGCTTCTTCAGGTGGAACTCCGGGTTGAGGGGTTACTCGGAATGCTGCCAAGATATCAGTATCCTTGGTTTCGTATTCAGGAGTATAATAAGTCAATTTGTACTCTTTAACACCAGCTTTGAATCAACACTTGCTTTAGTCTCTGTTTGTGGTGACATAAATCCCTCCTTACAACTCATGAATTAAAATTATCACAACAACAAGGTCTACTCGACACGAATTAGTTGTTAATGAAACTTTTCATAGGAATCTTTCACAAAATACCCAACCAATAACCAGAATATTATCAACTAATCAAATTTTTCATTATTAGACCATGCGACTTGACTTGCTAAATACATCATTATTGTATACTCTTTCATATATATAGCGCAACCCAATTTTCTTTTTACCTTGGTCTTTTTGAATTGAACTAACTAATAACTAATAAGAAATTCCTCCTTGACAGCAGTATATGTTGTATATGTAAATCCTAGATGTGAAAATTCAGCTATGAAAGGTTAGGGTATAAAAAAAACAAATAGTCTAGACAGAAATCCATATGTCTAAATAAATCGAAAAAGAAAGTTGGTGGGGTACAAATAATGAATCATAATATAGATCGCGTTGGGGTTCGAATTTCATAGAATAGATAATCTAAATAGCATCTAAATAGCATTGTCTGGTTGATATTCTAAAAAAAATTGGTTAAATTCGAAAATAGACTCTTTTCCTATATTGTATTGAATTAACTGATCCACGCGCTCTGGGATACTTCTTTTGAATTCGATAATTTTCACAAAAAATTTGACATATTTTCTTTATTATGAGAATAAATCCGACTACTTCCGGTTCTGGTTCCGGGGTTTCCGCGCTTGAAAAAAAAAACCTAGGGCGTATCGTCCAAATCATTGGCCCAGTACTAGATGTAGCCTTTCCGCCGGGCAAGATGCCGAATATTTATAATTCTCTAGTAGTTAAAGGTCGAGATACTGTTGGTCAACCAATTAATGTGACTTGTGAGGTACAGCAATTATTAGGAAATAATCGAGTTAGAGCTGTAGCTATGAGTGCTACAGATGGCCTAACGAGAGGAATGGAAGTAATTGACACGGGAGCTCCTCTAAGTGTTCCGGTAGGTGGAGCGACTCTGGGACGAATTTTCAACGTGCTTGGAGAACCTGTTGATAATTTAGGGCCTGTAGATACTCGGACAATATCTCCCATTCATAGATCTGCGCCCGCCTTTATACAGTTAGATACAAAATTATCTATTTTTGAAACAGGAATTAAAGTAGTAGATCTTTTGGCGCCTTATCGCCGTGGAGGAAAAATAGGACTCTTCGGGGGAGCTGGGGTGGGTAAAACAGTACTTATTATGGAATTGATTAACAATATTGCCAAAGCTCATGGGGGCGTATCCGTATTTGGCGGAGTAGGTGAACGTACTCGTGAAGGAAACGATCTTTACATGGAAATGAAAGAATCCGGAGTCATTAATCAAGAAAATATTGCAGAATCAAAAGTGGCTCTAGTTTACGGCCAGATGAATGAACCGCCGGGAGCTCGTATGAGAGTTGGCTTGACTGCCCTAACTATGGCGGAATATTTCCGGGATGTTAATGAACAGGACGTGCTTTTATTTATCGACAATATTTTCCGTTTCGTCCAAGCAGGATCCGAAGTCTCAGCCTTATTGGGTCGAATGCCTTCCGCTGTGGGCTATCAACCGACCCTTAGTACCGAAATGGGTTCTTTACAAGAGAGGATTACTTCGACAAAAGAAGGATCCATAACTTCTATTCAAGCAGTTTATGTACCTGCAGACGATTTAACCGATCCCGCCCCTGCTACGACATTTGCACATTTAGATGCTACTACCGTACTATCACGAGGATTAGCTGCCAAGGGTATCTATCCGCAGTCGATCCTTTAGATTCAACATCAACCATGCTTCAACCGCGGATTGTTGGTGAGGAACATTATGAAATTGCGCAAAGAGTTAAGCAAACTTTACAACGTTACAAAGAACTTCAGGACATTATAGCTATCCTTGGGTTAGACGAATTATCCGAAGAGGATCGTTTAACTGTAGCACGAGCGCGCAAAATTGAGCGTTTCTTATCACAACCCTTTTTCGTAGCAGAAGTATTTACCGGCTCTCCGGGAAAATATGTTGGTCTAGCAGAAACAATTAGAGGATTTCAATTGATCCTTGCCGGAGAATTAGATGGTCTTCCTGAACAGGCCTTTTATTTGGTAGGTAATATTGATGAAGTTACTGCAAAGGCTATAAACTTAGAAATGGAGAACAATTTGAAGAAATGACCCTAAATCTTTGTGTACTAACCCTAATCAGAATTGTTTGGGATTCAGAAGTAAAAGAGATCATTTTATCTACGAATAGTGGTCAAATTGGCGTATTACCCAACCATGCCCCTATTGCCACAGCTGTAGATATAGGTATTTTGAGAATACGCATTGACGCCCAATGGGTAACACTGGCTTTGATGGGCGGTTTTGCTAGAATAGGCAATAATGAGATCCTTTTTTTAGTAAATGATGCAGAGACGGGCAGTGACATTGATCCACAAGAAGCTCAACAAACTCTTGAAATAGCGGAAGCTAATTTGAGAAAAGCCCAGGAAAAAGACAAACAATTGAAGCAAATCTAGCTCTCCGACGAGCTAGGACACGAGTCGAAGCTATCAATGTGGTTTAATTTCATAATATAACTAGTTGGGTATGTTGGAATAATAAAAAAGAGTCTGTTTCGAACCTATTTTGATTTGATTCTGTCGAGTGAAAAGAATCAACTACAATCACTGAAAATCACAATTTGATGCAACGAAACAAAATTCAAAACAAAATGAAGTTACAAAATCAATAATCAATAAAAAGGGTAAAAGGTGCTGGAACAAAAACTTATTAGATACTGGAGTCAATGGTATCTAATAAGTTCTACCTACTATTGGATTTGAACCAATGACTCTCGCCGTATGAAAGCAATACTCTAACCGCTGAGTTAAGTAGGTCATTTCTCAGACTAATGAGAACCAAGGGGACCACTCCATGGATGGATTATAAATCCCATATTACTTATAAGCAATACTAACCTTAAGCTTAAGCAATACCCACTTAAACGGATCAAAGATTTATGATGTTGGATCGTTTAATACCCCCCTTGACAAGAAATTATCTACACGATAAAATATGTATCACAAGCAAAGCAATAAGGGCTATAGCTCAGTTGGTAGAGCGCCTCGTTTACACGTGCGCCAATGTTTTTCAGGGGAATTTATCATACAATCAAATCAAAAAATTGTGATTTAAATTGATGTCTTACCCTATAACTTTAACTTTGAGGAACAATAGCCTGACTTAAAGGGTTCGGTCTGATTGTAGTGCCGTTTAGGCACCAACTAGAACCCTATCATGAATTGGAGATCTTGATAAGGTGAATATCCAGTCTATTCAATGCTAGGCATACTGAGTCTAAGTACTTTAAAAATCTCTTTTCGTCTTATGAACTTTAAGGTGTAGGAGGTTTCATATTGTAGTTTGTAAGCAGCAGAAAGATTGAGACTTCATTTAACTTAGGTTAATCTAAGCCATAGGCAGACCTACGTCAAGATAATCATACCCTTGAAAAACTTTGGTAGTGTTCTTGCAACTGCAACAGAATCATAAATAATGAATAAGCAAAGCACGAGGAGCCATCTCCTTATCCTATTTTTGTGTCAAGAAAAATATGGCAGACTGGCTGATATTTTGATCAGTTAATGAAAGAGCCCAATGCAAAAAAATGCATGTTGGGTCTTTGAAACAGTTCAGATCATTTTGATAATAAAAGTTGTATCTGTTTTACCGAGAAGGTCTACGGTTCGAATCCGTATAGCCCTAATAACTACAACTCAATATGAGATCAAAATAATATAAAATTAGAAAACAAATGATTAATGAAAATAAAAAAAAAAAAAACAAAAAACCCCTGTATTAACTAATTAATAGTATTATTGATTTGTATTCTATTATGTTTATTTGGTATTTTACTATTTTCAATTTAACTTCTCATTTTTTCTAGTTTTTTAGATTTCTTTTCATAAATTTCAAAAAAGATATATATAATTCTAATAGATGTTAATTTTAATAACTTACTAATAAGTATAGGTTGAAAAATGGAATAAAGAATTCAAAATAAACTAGAATAGAAATAGGATTTCATTTTTAAATGAGATATGTCCCACAATATAAACGCAAGAAACTCGTTAATTTGATCAAAAAAATTCTTGTTGTGATTTTGACTAAATATTTATGGATGACTTGACATCTTGAATCGAGTAATCCGGTATATTTTCCACGTTCATAGGAGTTCGTCCATGTTTCTGATTTATGAATATGATAGTTTTTGGGCATTTCTAATAATATCAAGTCTTATTCCTATTTTAACTTTTTTAATTTCCGGAGTTTTAGCCCCAACTAGGAAAGGGCCAGAGAAACTGTCTAGTTATGAATCGGGGATAGAACCGATGGGCGATGCTTGGTTACAATTTCGAATACGTTATTATATGTTTGCTCTCGTTTTTGTTGTTTTTGATGTTGAAACCGTTTTTCTTTATCCATGGGCAATGGGTTTCGACGTATTAGGTGTATCTGTATTTATAGAAGCTTTAATTTTCGTGCTTATCCTAATTGTTGGTTTACTTTATGCATGGCGAAAGGGTGCATTGGAATGGTCTTAGTTCCTGAATAGTGAGACAATATAAAGAAAAACTAAGATTGAGACGATTATGAATTCTATTGATTTTCCTTTAGTTAATGTTAATCGAACAGCCAAAAATTCAGTAATTTCAACTACATTAACTGATCTTTCAAATTGGTCAAGACTCTCTAGTTTATGGCCGCTCCTCTATGGTACCAGTTGCTGCTTCATTGAATTTGCTTCCCTAATAGGGTCACGGTTTGACTTTGATCGTTATGGACTAGTACCAAGATCGAGTCCTAGACAGTCGGATCTAATTTTAACAGCCGGAACAGTAACAATGAAAATGGCCCCCTCTTTAGTGAGATTGTATGAGCAAATGCCTGAACCAAAATATGTTATTGCTATGGGAGCATGTACAATTACCGGAGGGATGTTCAGTACCGATTCTTATAGTACTGTTCGTGGAGTCGATAAGCTAATTCCTGTGGATGTCTATTTGCCAGGATGTCCACCTAAACCAGAAGCGGTTATAGATGCTATAACAAAACTTCGTAAGAAAATATCTCTAGAAATCTATGAAGATAGAATGAGATCTCAACGAGCGAATCGTTGTTTTACTACCAATCACAAGTTTTATGTTGGACGCAATATTCATACTGGAAATTATGATCAAAGATTCCTTTATCAACCACCGTCTACTTCTACTTCAGAGATACCTACTGAACCTTTTTTCAAATACAAAAGTTCGGTATCTTCCCATGAATTAGTCAATTAAGGGCGGATTCCTTTGTACAAAATAACAATTAGTAAGACAATCATACTAACTTTCATCATAAATTGGCAATACTTACTACTTATACAAATAAAAATGCGGGAGAGAAAAAAAGATGCAAGGTTCTTTGTCTACTTGGCTAGTAAAGCATGGGCTAATTCATAGATCTTTGGGCTTTGATTACCAAGGAATAGAGACTTTACAAATAAAGCCTGGGGATTGGCATTCCATTGCTGTCATTTTATATGTATATGGTTACAATTATCTACGCTCCCAATGCGCCTATGATGTAGCGCCGGGCGGGCTGTTAGCTAGTGTGTATCATCTTACGAGAATAGAGTATGGTGTCGATCACCCAGAAGAGGTATGCATAAAAGTATTTGCCTCGAGGAACAATCCTAGGATTCCGTCCGTCTTCTGGATTTGGAAAGGCGTGGATTTTCAAGAACGAGAATCTTTTGATATGCTGGGAATCTTTTATGATACTCATCCACGCTTGAAACGTATCTTAATGCCGGAAAGTTGGATAGGATGGCCCTTACGTAAGGATTATATTTCCCCCCATTTTTATGAAATCCAAGATGCTCATTGAATACTAAGAAAAATTTTCCGCTTATTCTAAAATTTCAAATATTCAAAGATTGTACGTTCTGTTCTAAATTAACTAGAATAATGGAAGTCTCATTTCTATTTTGGAATTCTTTTGGGAATTCTCGATAGGCTGGCAAAAAAAAAAGACAATAAAAAAGAAATTAGGAATTCATTGATTCTCGCATCCCAGTTATTTGGTTTGGAAGATACTTATTTCATATGAGCCGAAACAATAGGATGAACAAAGGAGTTCTCCATCAGAAAGTTTTACGTCGTTTTGTACGACGCACATTATAGAAGGTTTTAGAAAGTTATGTAGATAGGAATGAATAAATAAAATATGAAAGAAAATACAAAGAAATGAAAGGGTATGGAATTCTCTTTATTTGGATCTGAACTGAATCTTGTCTATTAAATATTAAATTCAACCCATCTATAAATATAAAATAGATAAAAAAAATAGATGGGGTATATCTCGGCAAGATGAATCAAACTATGGATTATTATTTAAACTATACTCTAATTTAAACTATAGTATAAATGAATATGGATGTCGATTCATATCAATTAATTTAAAGAAACTCGACCGATTTAATCATGTGCCAGGAACCAGATTTGAACTGGTGACACGAGGATTTTCAGTCCTCTGCTCTACCAGCTGAGCTATCCCGACCAGTCCCAATGCAGCACCCTTAATTTTATTAGAGGATGGGGTCTTTGTCAATTAACAGTACGCACAGGTTTTTCTCAAAGATGTTCATTTTGATATATTCTCATATATATATAACATGTAATAAGAGAAAGGCATTTCTCCCCAGATCTATTTATAAACTAAAAACTAAACGAATCAAATAGAATATAGACAAATAGAATATAGAATAGGGCGGGTGCATCAGGAATTTTCAACCCGTAAGAAAATAAAAGGGGATAGGCAAAAGGGTCGGGGAAGAAAAATAGGCTTTTTGGGGATAGAGGACTTGAACCCTCACGATTTTTAAAGTCGACGGATTTTCCTCTTACTATAAATTTCATTGTTGTCGGCATTGACATGCAGAACGGGACTCTCTCTTTATTCTCGTCCGATTAATCCGTTCGTGAAAAGATCTACAGGCTGTGGGTGAATCGTTTGATACAGTCTGTATATACCCCTCTTCTTCATCCTTTTGGGATTTTTGGTAGAAAGGTTTCTTTACCAACGCAACCAACTCCATTTGTTAGAACAGCTTCCGTTGAGTCTCTGCACCTATCCTTTATTTCTTTCTAAGCCTTTCTTTTTGCTTTTTCGAAAAATAGGATTTGGCTCAGGATTGCCCTTTTTATTAATTCCAGGGTTTCTCTGAATTTGAAAATTATCACTTAGTAGGTTTCCATACCAAGGCTCAATCCAATTAAGTCCGTAGCGTCTACCAATTTCGCCATATCCCCCTCTTTTTGTTTTTAGATTAGTAGTTTATTGTGAGGTCGCTCCGCCCTTTCCTTTTTTGATTTCTACTGGAACCGTTGAGTGAAAGTGTTTTCTCTTCTTTGATTTCTTACCAATCCTCTCTAGGAAACCCTTAGTTGGTACAACTAAAACTAAATAAGTTTTATCCTTTCTGTATCCACAATTCAATATATATTGATATATATAAGATAGATATATATATATCTACCTGTCACTCTTCCGTAACCTTTTGCATACTTGAACGGTCGATTTTTGTCGTCCTAATTTCCGCATTTACTACTTATATCCTTATGAATGAAATGAATGAAAGCGGAAGAATGCCTCATTCGTTATAACGAATTATTCTAGATAATATATAAAAAAATAATCTCAAAATAATCTCTATTAAAAAATTGTTAATATCATTAATTTATTCGTGATAAAGAAATTCAACTTCTATGTTTTGGATCATTCTATTAATCGTTATGTTATATAATATTAACAATTTTTTTGATTTTTTTTTAATTAGTTAAATTTGAGTTAAAATTTGATATTCTATTCTTTTATCTAGGATTGGATTCTGATTAGATAAGAAATATTAATTAGTAAATAAGATACCAATACTTTAGTGTATTGTTATTTTATTGAATTACTATGCATAGAAAATGAATCCTATGTGAGCCCGCTTAGCTCAGAGGTTAGAGCATCGCATTTGTAATGCGATGGTCATCGGTTCGATTCCGATAGCCGGCTTTTTCCTACTTATTAAACTTTTCCATGATTGAAACTGCCCCTTTGAAATTAAAGAATGTTGAAAGGGTATCGTCCACCCCTTCCAAATACAAAAACAAATACAAAAATTAGAAATTTCTTAAGTTATAAGAGCTTCCAACTCTGTCAGGTGTCAGGAAAAGGAATCCTTTCCCTATAATAGACATTAGAAAGGGGTCTGTATATTTATCCAATAAATCTTATTTTCTTTTAGTTCTGTTTTAGTTTAGGTTTAGAGTTAAAAAATAAAAAATTACTGAAAAAAAGAAGAATAAAATTCATTTGAAATAACCATAAGGAGTCTTTATGTCGCGTTACCGGGGACCTCGTTTCAAAAAAATACGCCGTCTGGGAGCGTTACCAGGACTAACTAATAAAGGGCCTAGAGCCGGAACTGACCTTAGAAACCAATCGCGCTCGGGGAAAAAATCTCAATATCGTATTCGTCTAGAAGAAAAGCAAAAGTTGCGTTTTCATTATGGCCTTACAGAACGGCAATTACTTAAATATGTTCGTATTGCTGGAAAAGCAAAAGGGTCAACAGGTCGAGTTTTACTACAATTACTTGAAATGCGTTTGGATAACATACTTTTTAGGTTGGGTATGGCTTCGACTATTCCTGCAGCCCGCCAATTAGTTAACCATAGACATATTTTAGTTAACAGCCATATAGTAGATATACCAAGTTATCGTTGCAAACCACGAGATATTATTACGGCGAAGACAG
>JAOBSW010001254.1:107500-112500 GCA_026214975.1 Gentiana macrophylla | reverse complement strand
CTCTTAACCTAGCTATGTTAGGCTCTTTAACCATTGTTGTAGCTCACCATATGTATTCTATGCCCCCCTATCCATACCTAGCTACTGACTATGGTACCCAACTGTCGTTGTTCACACATCACATGTGGATTGGTGGATTTCTCATAGTTGGGTCTGCTGCGCATGCAGCCATTTTATAGTAAGAGACTATGACCCAACTACTCGATATAATGATCTTTTAGATCGTGTGCTTAGACATCGTGATGCAATCATATCACATCTCAATTGGGTATGTATATTTCTGGGTTTTCACAGTTTTGGTTTGTATATTCATAATGATACCATGAGCGCTTTAGGGCGTCCTCAAGATATGTTTTCAGATACCGCTATCCAATTACAACCCGTTTTTGCTCAATGGATACAAAACACCCACGCTTTAGCACCGGGTGGGACGGCTCCCGGCGCAACAGCAAGCACCAGCTTAACTTGGGAGGTGGTGATTTAGTAGCAGTCGGGGGCAAAGTAACTTTGTTACCTATTCCATTAGGAACTGCAGATTTTTTGGTCCATCACATTCATGCATTTACGATTCATGTGACGGTATTGATACTACTGAAGGGTGTTTTATTTGCTCGTAGCTCCCGTTTGATACCGGATAAAGCAAACCTTGGTTTTCGTTTTCCTTGTGATGGACCTGGAAGAGGGGGTACATGTCAAGTATCGGCTTGGGATCATGTCTTCTTAGGACTATTCTGGATGTACAATGCAATTTCGGTAGTAATCTTCCATTTCAGTTGGAAAATGCAGTCAGATGTTTGGGGCAGTATAAGCGATCAGGGGGTAATAACTCATATCACGGGAGGGAACTTTGCGCAGAGTTCTATTACTATTAATGGATGGCTCCGCGATTTCTTATGGGCACAGGCATCCCAGGTAATTCAGTCTTATGGCTCATCATTATCTGCATATGGCCTTTTTTTCCTAGGCGCTCATTTTGTATGGGCTTTTAGTTTAATGTTTCTATTCAGTGGACGTGGTTATTGGCAAGAACTTATTGAATCCATCGTTTGGGCTCATAATAAATTAAAAGTTGCTCCTGCTACTCAGCCGAGAGCCCTGAGCATTGTACAAGGGCGTGCTGTAGGAGTAACCCATTACCTTCTGGGTGGAATTGCCACAACATGGGCATTCTTCTTAGCAAGAATTATTGCAGTAGGATAATGGCTAGGAGGATTTGAAAGACATTATGGTATTAAGATTTCCAAGGTTTAGCCAAGGATTAGCTCAGGACCCCACTACTCGTCGTATTTGGTTTGGTATTGCTACCGCGCATGACTTCGAGTCATGATGATATTACTGAGGAACGTCTTTATCAGAATATTTTTGCTTCTCACTTCGGTCAATTAGCAATAATTTTTCTGTGGACTTCCGGCAATCTGTTTCATGTAGCTTGGCAAGGAAATTTTGAATCATGGGTACAAGACCCTTTACATGTAAGACCCATTGCTCATGCAATTTGGGATCCACATTTTGGTCAACCGGCCGTGGAAGCTTTTACTCGAGGAGGTGCTCTTGGGCCGGTGAATATCGCTTACTCAGGCGTTTACCAGTGGTGGTATACAATTGGTTTACGCACGAACGAAGATCTTTATACTGGAGCACTTTTTCTATTATTTCTTTCTGCCATATTTTTAATAGCGGGTTGGTTACACCTACAACCGAAATGGAAACCGAGCCTTTCGTGGTTCAAAAATGCCGAATCGCGCCTGAATCATCATTTGTCAGGACTTTTCGGAGTAAGTTCCTTGGCTTGGACAGGTCATTTAGTACACGTTGCTATTCCTGGATCAGGGGGAGTCTGTTCGATGGAATAATTTCTTAGATATCTTACCGCATCCCCAAGGGTTAGGTCCACTTTTACAGGTCAGTGGAATCTTTATGCTCAAAACCCCGATTCTGATAGTCATTTATTTGGGACCTCTCAAGGGGCAGGAACTGCCATTCTAACTCTTCTCAGGGATTTCATCCACAAACGCAAAGTTTATGGCTAACTGATATTGCCCATCATCATTTAGCTATTGCTTTTATTTTCTCGTTGCTGGTCATATGTATAGAACTAATTTCGGGATTGGACACAGTATGAAAGATCTTTTAGATGCGCATGTTCCTCCGGGGGCGATTGGGGCGCGGGCATAAGGGTCTTTATGATACAATTAATAATTCACTTCATTTTCAATTAGGCCTTGCTTTAGCTTCATTAGGGGTTATTACTTCCTTAGTAGCTCAACACATGTACTCTTTGCCTGCTTATGCATTCATAGCACAAGACTTTACGACTCAAGCTGCATTATATACTCATCATCAATATATCGCAGGGTTCATCATGACAGGTGCTTTTGCCCATGGAGCTATCTTTTTCATTAGAGATTACAATCCGGAACAAAATGAGGATAATGTATTGGCAAGAATGTTAGACCATAAAGAAGCTATCATATCTCATTTAAGCTGGGCCAGCCTCTTTTTGGGATTCCATACTTTGGGACTTTATGTTCATAATGATGTCATGCTTGCCTTTGGTACTCCAGAAAAACAAATCTTGATAGAACCCATATTTGCTCAATGGATACAATCAGCTCATGGTAAAACTTCATATGGGTTCGATGTACTTTTATCTTCAACAAGTGGACCAGCATTCAATGCGGGTCGAAGCATCTGGTTGCCCGGCTGGTTAAATGCTATTAATGAAAATAGTAATTCATTATTCTTAACAATAGGTCCTGGAGACTTTTTGGTTCATCATGCCATTGCTCTGGGTTTACATACAACTACATTGATCCTAGTAAAAGGTGCTTTAGATGCACGCGGGTCCAAGTTAATGCCAGATAAAAAGGATTTCGGTTATAGTTTTCCGTGCGATGGTCCGGGAAGAGGTGGTACTTGCGATATTTCTGCATGGGACGCATTTTATTTGGCAGTTTTTTGGATGTTAAATACTATTGGATGGGTTACTTTTTATTGGCATTGGAAGCACATCACATTATGGCAGGGTAACGTTTCCCAATTTAATGAATCTTCCACCTATTTGATGGGGTGGTTAAGGGATTATTTGTGGTTAAACTCTTCCCAACTTATCAATGGATATAACCCTTTTGGTATGAATAGTTTATCAGTCTGGGCATGGATGTTTTTATTTGGACATCTTGTTTGGGCGACTGGATTTATGTTCTTAATTTCCTGGCGTGGGTATTGGCAGGAATTGATTGAAACTTTAGCCTGGGCTCATGAACGTACACCTTTAGCCAATTTGATTCGCTGGAGAGATAAGCCAGTAGCCCTTTCCATTGTGCAAGCAAGATTAGTTGGATTAGCCCACTTTTCTGTAGGTTATATATTCACTTATGCGGCTTTCTTAATTGCCTCTACATCGGGCAAATTTGGTTAATTTTTGAATTTGTTGGACCCTCGAAAAGATCATTTCTTTCGATGTAGAGGGATCCCGCCTTCTTATATTTTTATATTTCTACATCTAGGATTCGACTTGTATCAGGAATACTAATAGGAACTGAACCATTATGGCGAGGAAAGGGTTGATTCAGCGGGAGAAAAAGAGACAAAAATTGGAACATAAATATCATTTGATCCGTCACTCCTTAAAAAATGAAATAAGAAAAGTTACGTCATTGAGTGACAAATGGGAAATTTATAGAAAGTTACAATCCCCACCGCGGAATAGTGCCCCAACACGTCTTCGTCGACGTTGTTTTGCGACCGGCAGACCGAGAGCTAACTATCGAGACTTTGGACTTTCCGGGCATAGACTTTGTGAAATGGTTCATACATGTTTGTTGCCAGGAGCAACAAGATCAAGTTGGTAAACATTAACTCTTGAATTCTATTCTATGGTCGGTGATCCTAGAGTTCCCCTTTACCATTCGGTATAAATGGGCTATTCTATTTATACAGATATGGTAAAGGGACATATTAAACCTTTGTTTGTATATTACTATTAGTTTTAAGTTCTTCTCTTCAGCGCGGGGTAGAGCAGTTTGGTAGCTCGCAAGGCTCATAACCTTGAGGTCACGGGTTCAAATCCTGTCTCCGCAATATCTTGTTTATCAAACAATTTTCTGGTTGACTCACAATTAATTAATTGACGCTTTTTGGAGTTGGTAGTAAAAGGAAAAGGGGGAATAGAATTACTCCGCGATCGCGGATAAGTATACTCAATCCCTTGGTATATACCCTTTATCATAATCATATCATATTTTTTGAATATTTTTGTTTATCATGTTTAGCATATTGAAGTTTAGTTTTAATTAGTTTTAATTAAACTATTTTATTTTATCTTGGGCGGATAGCGGGAATCGAACCCGCATCTTCTCCTTAGCAAAGAGAAATTTTACCATTCGACCATATCCGCATTTTTCATTTGTGATACATACTCTATCCATACAATATTACTATATATCTTATATATATCTTATATATCTGTATATCTGGTTATTTTTATTAAATAAATTATTAAATAAATTAGTAATTTTAGTTTTTTCAAGAAGTTTGTACTAACCTCGACCCCCTCTAATTTTAGTACAGATTCAGGGGTCTTTTCGCTTTGGATCTGGGACGAATAGGTTCAAGAGATAAGAGAATTAAGGATACCAACTAGAAAGACTAAACCAACCCATAATGATGTACCGGAAAATATAACATTTTGTTACTCAACCAACCATCAGGAGAAGCAAATACAACAGGCACGCTAATCAATAAGATTGATGAAATAGTAATTAATGCAAAAACAGCCAATTGAAAAGCAAGAGTCATGCTTTTATTCCTCCAAGCTACCAACAAATGAACTATACCATTTGATCCCTCTATTAGTCACAATACACCGTTGAGGGATTTTACTTTCTCATGAATCCATTGATTCTGTATGACTTATGACTAATCCTTTACCACTTTCTTCGTACATAAGGGCGCGCTGGAGCATATACACGGATATATGGATCCGCCGGTCCCGAGGT
>JAOBSW010001254.1:100000-105000 GCA_026214975.1 Gentiana macrophylla | reverse complement strand
GCCATGGAGAGCAACAAAGTCCACAGACCACCTAATTGGCACCAACAGTAAAATCCTTGTGCTTCAGGACCCCACAGTAACAACAACGAATGTGCTAAACTATTAGCAGGCGTGGAAACTGCGGCAGTTAAGAAATTGCACCCTTCCAAATAGGAACTAGCCAATCCGTGGGTATACCATGAAGTTACAAAGGTTGTACCTGTGAACCAACCCCCTAAAGCGAAATAGGCACAAGGAAAGAGCAATAGACCGGACCAGCCTACAAACACGAAACGGTCCCTACGTAACCAGTCATCCATAGTATCAAATAAATCAGTTTCGTCTTTGGTAAATTTACCAAGGGCTATAGTCATAGTGATCCTCCTATTCAATGATTTTAACCATTTCCGAGCACCTCATAGTATTCTCGGGGCGTCCGAAGATTCACTCTATATGATTTCTCTTGCATTGCCCCACTCCAATGGGTTTCGAAGATAAAAATTCAATATGGGTCCCTAAATTTTTCCTAGATAAATCCATGAACTAAGTTGAATTATTTCTTCTTAGCTTATTATTACTAAGTATATGAAACGTGAATTGTCTTCTTATGACTCATCAATCAGATAGATGAATATTTTTTGAAAGAACTGTTCTAGAAACAATCGACCCTCAGACCTAAGCCGTCCTGCTTCATTAATTAAGAGATCTTTTTCACGAGATTAATAAATAATAAAAAAGATATTTCTAGACTCTTCTAATTTCTATGTATACTAAATTACATTACAGTATTCTATTTATTTATTCTTATTCTATAAAAAAACAGGCGACTTTAAAAGAAAGTCTCCCTTTCGCATCCATTTTCTGTCTCACTGTCAGAACAAAAATATTGGATACACAATTTTTGGTAATAGACTTAATATCACTAGAAAGTAATATTGATCGTAATCAAAGAGAGCTAGTAGCAGTGGCTCTTATGTTCTGTTGTGACTTTAAAGAAACCCTTCTCTTTTTATTTTATCTTTTTAGGAACAGAATAACAATTTATTCCTACTTTCCTACTCTATCTATATACATAAAATATAGAAATATAGGATTGAATGGGAAATATCCATAAATTCTTTCGGAGTCAAAGAAATGAAATAAAAAAAGGATCAATGGTTCCAATTTCATCTCTATCGAATTTTTATATCAGAATAGCAGATATAGTCACGATTCAACGGGTCAGATCCACTTACTTTTTCTTATTTTCATTTCTAATCTTTCCCGTGGATTTGATTGATACACTGGAAAAGAGGACTATGTAGTTTGTTCATTCAAGAGGTAACTTATCATTATTCATAATAATTGAAATTTATTGAACAAATGTTTAACTTGCTGATTATTATATGCTAATTCTAACTCAGTATACTAATACTGTAATGGAGTAATGTATTATCCCCTTAGTGACTTTTTACTAGAAATATTCATTTTTTTATTTGAAGGAGAATCGAAATACTATATGTTTGCAATTTTATGAAAAAACCAAAGCCCCTTATCAGTTTTGAACCGATGACTTACGCCTTACCATGGCGTTACTCTACCACTGAGTTAAAGGGGCTTATTTCATTTAATTCCTAAATGTATCACTATGTTGATAATATAGATCTATTATCATATTATATTACATATTTACATATCATATACAGAATATATATATAGAATACGGAAATACAGACAGCAGCGGTAGACTCTTGGTTGCTTAAGAAAATCTTGAATAAAATTAATAATAAAATAGATTTACCTAGCAAATCTGGGATAAAATTCAATGATGAAATAAGAATATCCCGTCTTATGGTTTTTCTATTTCTATTAGACGAAATGATATATCTTTATATATAGAATAGAGTGAAGAATACTAATTCTAATGAATAATTCATGAATATGAATCACAAACCAAAAGATTCTCTACAATTAGGTAGGAAAGGTGAAAAATCCCTTGCTATTTAATCATAGCATTCTATTATTATTTAATCATAACATTCCATTATATTGACAATATATAAAATATTTATATTATAATCATAGTATGATAGCGGTTATGCAAGTAGCCCCCATCGTCTAGTGGTTCAGGACATCTCTCTTTCAAGGAGGCAGCGGGGATTCGACTTCCCCTGGGGGTAGGGTATACTACGAAAGGAAGTTGATCATGGATTACCAATAAGCCTAAAAGTGATTCTTTGTGGGTCGATGCCCGAGCGGTTAATGGGGACGGACTGTAAATTCGTTGGCAATATGTCTACGCTGGTTCAAATCCAGCTCGGCCCAAAAATTCGCCAATCTACCATGAAGTATAACCCCCTCCTTACAAAACAAAATACTCGATACGGAGATAAAAAAGAATCCAAATTTCTGGTAGACCGCCTATTTATTTCCTGGGGATTGTAGTTCAATTGGTCAGAGCACCGCCCTGTCAAGGCGGAAGCTGCGGGTTCGAGCCCCGTCAGTCCCGTCGGATCGACGAAATACATTAATCAATATACATTAATAAATTCTTTCAAAACTCTATTTTTCTTTACTTCTCGTCCAAGAAAAGAATATGTTAGTGGGTTAGTCCGATTAGTGCTAGCACTGTAGTAAGCATTTCAAGAAAGACGAGATATGTTTTATCGATTGTTCCAGATTCATGGATATGGAATAGAATCCTCTATTTTTTTGGAGTGGTTTTTTTCTTAGTTGAGGTTGAAACTGTGTTAATAATGGGGAAGGGTGATCATATGATACTTCATCGGATAATTATACATGGGAGATGCAAGGTAATACAAAAAAAAAAAAAGAACAGAAATGAATGATAAAAAAGGGCTTTTTTTTTAGATCAGGAATCTAAGTTGGGATTCGGTATGATTAAACGAACTTCCTATGTTATACTATTCCATTTTTGACGACGAATTCATTTCAGAATTCAGATATTGTTATTCATGATATTGATTCGATTCAAAACCATCGAGAGGTAATTCATCCATTGAATTGAAAGGAGAGGGGCTTGTCATCTCTATGGGATTAAATCCCGGGTTATTGTTAAATTTGATTTTTTATTTATATTATGGAAGTCAATATTCTTGCATTTATTGCTACTGCACTATTCATTTTAATTCCTACCGCCTTTTTACTTATCATTTATGTAAAAACAGTCAGTCAAAATAATTAATTTGACTTAAACTGAGTAAACTTAGTTTAATTCAAGAATTCACGAAAATAAACTGAAAACGCATTTCGCGTCTTAAACTTTAACTGAAATAAGACGACTACAATTCCCAGTATCCAGTATAGAAATCGTATAGTAGAAAGAAATAGATGAATCTTTCTACCATACGATCTACATATTAGTATAATTATAGATTAAATATATTATCTTCGTGTATGCTTATGTGGATAGCAATTCCATGTATGGAATTGCTATATCATCCCAGTTTATTTATTTAATATTAATATAGTTTTTTGCTTTGATCAATTTGAAAGAATCATTTTATTCTTATGTCTTAGGGTTCTAATTATTCTATTTTTATATTATTTTAACTAGGAATCAGGTATCTATCAAAAGAAAGGAATTCCAGCAATGAAGTAAAACCGATTAGGGGTGTATAGTAATAAAATAATTAGCAAACTTTAAATTGATTGAATAGTTTCGCGAGCACTTCTCGGGTTTTGAAAAGGAAGAGTAAGCCTCATCGATTTTTAACCACCTCAACCATGCTATGAAATGAGATTCGATAAAGCATAAATAGAATTTCTATAAGATAATTAGATTTAGCTAAAGGCGCGTTAAATGTGCAATATGTCACTCACTTTACTCTTATCTATAATATCTTGTTCGATAATCATCAAGCCTATAACCACCTTTAACCATTTTTTATAGAAAGTCCATATACGCTTAACAAAATAAATTCTTCTTTGAACAGTAAACGGTAATGGAACAGTAAAGAGAGAAACATCTCAAGAAAAAAGAATAATAGAAAAAAAGGGTCCGGTCGTCCTTCGTATCCGTCTCTAAGCCTGCTAAGAGTCCGTTGATTGAAATTCTTGTTGGAAAAAGGTTTCTATCATACAGATTCAAAATACAAAGAAAAGGAGCAGTGAAATATCTCTTTGATCAAAAGAGTATGATTTATAGAATATATTACTTTATTCGAATAGAATGGAATTCAAAATAAAAATGAAGATCTTTAGATTCTCTTTTACTAAAGAGTTTAAAACGCGTTGCGGAACGATTTAGAAAACAATTGATATAGCACGATTCCTCAACTCAATCAGTAATACCCTTATAGTCCACTTCTTCCCCACACTACAAGTGACAGGGAAAATGTAAAGACTACCATTAAAGCAGCCCAAGCAAGACTTACTATATCCATGTGAATTATGCCCCCTTATCCCTATAACTATCAAAGAATTATTATATTGTTACTTGCTACTAATAGTATAGTAGAATCGATAGAGCATAGTCAAAAAAAGGGTATTCTGGTCGAAAACTCTTGATAAACCAATCAAAAATACACTCATTGTAGAAAAGCAGAAAAGGATTTCTATATCATTTCGAATCCGGAAAGATAAAATATAAGCAAAACAAAATACGTAGTAACCCCTCGAAGGGATGTTACTAATGGAACATGTAGTAATACTAAGGTCTAGTTTTTTCTTGACCTTCCGAACCGAAGGCCGAAGGAAAAAGTAAAAAAAGAACAATCATTAGCTAAATGCCTACTTAACCTTAGATTCTTGATTAAAGGTTGTTGAAAAAGAGTCTTTCTCTTTTTTTTCCTTTACTCCAATTAAAATTCAAATTAACTTTGAATTATTCATCCAATTGAATATTGATTGGATACCCGAGCATTCATAGATTCTTGTGATTCCGTCGTATATCGTGTATGTGTATAAAGGATCTTCCGTCCTTGACATAAGTATTGGAATTGAATTTCATTTTCTAACAGGCTGTCCAATCTAATTCAAGATCCAGCCATCAAACACTCAATTAGTAGTCAAAAGATTAG
>JAOBSW010001254.1:77500-95000 GCA_026214975.1 Gentiana macrophylla | reverse complement strand
AATTATAGAGTAATTGGAATTGAAAAGGAAGATCCAAAATTTTGTGAACAATGCGGAGTCGAATTTGTCGATTCTCGCATACGAAGGTATCAAATGGGATACATCAAACTCGCACGCCCAGTAACCCATGTCTGGTATTTAAAACGTCTTCCTAGTTATATTGCGAATCTTTTAGATAGATCCTTAAAAAATTAGAGGGCTAGTATACTGCGATGTGTGATTTGATCAAAATTATTATTTTACAGATTTCGAATGAGAAACTGTCATCCCAGTCAATCTAATTGGGATGCCTAGTCCTGACATGTCGCTTGGGGAGTAACATGAAACTCAGTGGAGTCACTATTCCAATATATATAAAAAAGGGGAATTGATCTATGGTCGATTTCGTAACAAATAAATAGGCATAGGAATTCTATTTGTACCTCGTAAAAGACTTTTTGAAATCAAAGAAAATTCTTTTCAATTCAAGTAAGCAAATATGTCGTGGTTATAGGAGTCTATTCATCGTGCATAGACTTTTAGGGCATTAATGTGGGATAACCGTCGAGGTGAAGTCAGGGCCTAAAGATCTAATCAAACAATATATAGACAAATAAATCTCTTATGAATTCCAAGGTACTCCCTTAATTTATATAGACAATTTTTAAAATTAAAGGGATTGATCATTCAAAGGAAGTAGACTACTCAAAAATTTGAAACTTTTTCATTAGATCATAAGTGAATAAAAAAAGAATTAAGAAAATAGAAATAAAAGAAAGACGGAATCAATGAAATCGTGCTTGGTCTTAAACTTAAATGGGAACTTGAGTAAGGAGTAGATCTTTTTGTGTTGGGGTTTTCTATAATTTGAAAGTGATAACTCTTTTCTTTATTTTATTTTGTGTATCTACTTGAGCCGGATGAAAGGAAATTTTCGTCCGATTTAAAAGGGGGGATACTAGAGGATCCTATCCCAATTTTTCTTTTGCTAGGCCCATAACTAAAAAGCCCACTTTCTTACGATTACGAGGTTCATTAGAATATGAAATCCAATCTTGGAAATACAGCATCCCGCTTTATTTTACTACTCAAGGCTTCGATACATTTCGAAATCGAGAAATTTCTACTGGTGCGGGTACTATCCGAGAACAATTAGCCGATCTAGATTTACGAATTCTTATAGAAAATTCGTTATTAGAATGGAAAGAATTAGGCGAAGACGGACCCACTGGGAATGAATGGGAAGATCGAAAGGTTGGAAGAAGAAAGGATTTTTTAGTTAGACGTATGGAATTGGCTAAACATTTTATTCGAACAAATATAGAACCAGAGTGGATGGTTTTGTGTCTATTACCAGTTCTTCCCCCGGAGTTGAGACCAATCATTCAGATAGATGGGGGTAAACTAATGAGCTCGGATATTAATGAACTCTATAGAAGAGTTATCTATCGGAACAATACTCTTACCGATCTATTAACAACAAGTAGATCTACACCCGCGGAATTACTAATGTGTCAGGAGAAATTAGTACAAGAGGCCGTGGATACCCTTCTTGATAATGGAATTCGCGGTCAACCAATGAAGGATAGTCATAATAAAGTTTATAAGTCATTTTCCGATGTAATTGAGGGCAAAGAGGAAGATTTCGTGAGACTCTGCTTGGCAAAAGAGTCGATTATTCTGGAGCGTTCCGTCATTGTTGTGGGGCCTTCACTTTCATTACATCGATGTGGATTGCCCCGAAAATAGCAATAGAACTTTTCAGACATTTGTAATTCAGGGTCTCATTAGACAACATCTTGCTTCAAACATAGGAGTTGCTAAGAGTAAAATTCAGGAAAAAGAATCCATTGTATGGGAAATCCTTCAGGAAGTTATGAGGGGACATCCTGTATTGCTGAATAGAGCACCTACTCTGCATAGATTAGGCATACAGGCATTCCAGCCCGTTTTAGTGGAGGGGCGTGCTATTTGCTTACATCCATTAGTTTGTAAGGGATTCAATGCAGATTTTGATGGGGATCAAATGGCTGTTCATGTCCCGTTATCTTTGGAGGCCCAAGCGGAAGCCCGTTTACTTATGTTTTCTCATATAAATCTTTTGTCTCCAGCTATTGGAGATCCCATTTCCGTACCAACCCAAGATATGCTTATGGGACTTTATGTATTAACTAGCGGAAATCGTCGAGGTATTTGTATAAATAGATATAGTCAGGTAATCGCATAAAATATCAAACTAAGAGAAGTGATAATAATAGCTATGAGTATAGGAAAGAACCTTTTTTTGTAATTCCTATGATGCAATTGGAGCTTATCGGAAGAAACAAATAAATTTAGATAGTCCTTTGTGGCTCCGGTGGCAAGACTAGATCAACGCGTTATTGCTTCAAGAGAAACTCCCATCGAAGTTCACTATGAATCTTTAGGTATTTATTATGAAATTTATGAACACTATCTAATAGTCAAGTATAAAAAAAAAAAATTATTTTTTTCTATACATTCGAACTACTGTTGGTCATATTTCTCTTTATCGAGAAATTGACGAAGCCATACAGGGGTTTTCTCATGCCTGTTTCTATGGTACTACCTAACTAACAAAGGTAATTGTATAATACCGGTGCGAATTCAGGCCTCTCTGGTTCAGTTAGGATTATAGTTCCGAAAATTCTATGCGAATCAAGATCAAGAAAGGAAGTTTTCAATCACCGACCAAAATCTATTGTCGAATCCTACTCAACATAATATGGAGGTACTTATGGTAGAACAGGCCAATCTGGTCTTTCACAATAAATCGATAGACGGAACTGCCATGAAACGACTTATTAGTCGATTAATAGATCACTTCGGAATGGGATATACATCCCACATACTCGATCAAGTAAAAACACTGGGTTTCCAACAAGCTACCGCTACATCCATTTCATTAGGAATTGATGATCTTTTAACAATACCCTCGAAGAGATGGCTAGTTCAAGATGCTGAACAACAAAGTTTGATTTTAGAAAAACACCACCATTGTGAAATGTACACGCGGTAGAAAAATTACGCCAATCCATCGAAATATGGTATGTTACAAGTGAATATTTGCGACAAGAAATGAATCTCAACTTTACTATGACCGACCCTTGTAATCCAGTTCATATTATGTCTTTTTCAGGAGCCAGAGGAAATGCATCCCAGGTACATCAATTAGTAGGTATGAGAGGTTTAATGTCGGATCCTCAAGGACAAATGATTGATTTACCCATTCAAAGCAATTTACGAGAAGGGCTCTCTTTAACAGAATATATCATTTCTTGCTACGGAGCCCGTAAAGGGGTTGTGGATACCGCTGTACGAACATCGGATGCTGGATATCTTACGCGTAGACTTGTTGAAGTAGTACAACACATTGTTGTACGACGAATAGATTAATGGCACCAGCCGCGGTATTTCTGTGAGTCCTCGGAATGGGATGGTGTCAGAAAGGATTCTTATTCAATCATTAATTGGTTGTGTATTAGCAGATGATGTATATATGGGTCCACGATGTATTGCTACTCGAAATCAAGATATTGGGATTGGGCTTGTAAATAGATTCATAACCTTTCGAGCACAACCAATATCTATTCGAACCCCTTTACCTGTAAGAGTACATCTTGGATCTGTCGATTATGCTATGGGCGGAGTCCTACGCATGGCGACCTGGTTGAATGGGAGAAGCTGTAGGTATTATTGCGGGTCAATCGATTGGAGAACCAGGTACTCAATTAACATTAAGAACTTTTCATACCGGCGGCGTATTCACGGGGGTACTGCAGAACATGTGAGAGCACCTTGTAATGGAAAAATAAAATTCAATGAGGATTTGGTTCATCCGACACGTACCCGTCACGGGCATCCTGCCTTTCTATGTTCTATAGACTTGTATGTAATCATTGAGAGTGAAGATCTTATTCATAATGTCAATATTCCGCGAAAAAGTTTTCTTTTAGTTCAAAATGATCAATATGTAGAATCCGAACAAGTGATTGCTGAGATTCGCGCAGGAACGCCTACTTTTAATTTTAAAGAGAGGGTTCGAAAACATAGTTATTCAGATTCAGACGGAGAAATGCACTGGAGTACCGATGTGTATCATGCATCTGAATTTACATATGGGAATGTGCATCTATTACCAAAAACAAGTCATTTATGGGTATTATTAGGAGGTCCGTACAGATCCAGTCAGTCTCCCTTTCGCTTCACAAAGATCAAGATCAACTGAACGTGCATTCTCGTTCTGTCAAGCGAAGTTATACTTCTAACCTCGCTGTAACTAAACACCGGCCGAGACACTACTTCTTTAGTTCGGATTTTTATTGTAATCTAATATATCCGGCCATTTTGCACGAGAATTCTAATTTATTGTCAAAGAGGCGCAGAAATGGATTTCTCATTTTACTCCAATCAATTCAAGGAGGCGAGACTAGACTAACGCCCCCTCCGCGTATCTCGCCTGAAATCCCCCTAAATGGTATTTTGCATATAAATAGTATTTTTTCTTATTTCGATGATCCTAGATATAGAAGAAAGCGTTCTGGGATTACTAAATATGGATATGGGAATATCGAAATGTATTCAATCCTTAAAAGGAAGATTTGATTGAGTATCGAGTCAAGGAATTTATGCCAAAACACCAAACCCAAATGAAAGTGGATCTTTTTTTTTTCATTCCTGAGGAAGTGCATATCTTATCCGGATCTTCTTTCATAATGGTATGTAACAATAGTATCGTTGGAGTAGATACACAAATCACCTTAAATATAAGAAGCCGAGTAGGTGGGTTGGTACGAGTGGAGAGAAAAAAAAACAGAATTGAACTTAAAATATTTTCTGGAGATATCCATTTTCCTGTGGATACCGATAAAATATCCTGGTATAGCAGTGTTTGATCCCACCAGGAAGGGGAAAGGAAATTCAAGGAATCAAAAATTGACAAATTGGATCTATGTCCAACGGATTACACCTAGCAAAAAAAAGTATTTTGTTTTGGTTCGACCTGTTGTTACATATGACATAACGGATGGCCCCAATTTAGCAGCAATTTTCCCTACTGATATCTTGCAAGAAAGTGATAATGTACAACTTCGAGTTGTCAATTATATCCTTTCTGGAAAAGTCAACCAAAATAGAGGAATTTCGAATACAAGTATTCAATTAGTTCGGACTTGTTTAGTATTGAATTGGGAACAAGATAAAAAAAACTCTTCTAACGAAGAAGCCCGTGCTTCTTTTGTTGAAATAAGAACAAACGATTTGATTCGGCATTTCTTAAGAATCGATTTGGCAAAATCTCCTATTTCATATATCGGAAAAAGAAATGATTCCGCAGTTTCAGGATTACTATCGGATAATGGATCAGATTGCACCCATAGTAATCCGTTTTATTCCATTTATCCCAAGACAAGGATTCAACAATTCCTTAACCCACCCAATCAAGGAACTATTCATACGTTGTTGAATAGAAATAAGCAATTCCAACCATTGATAATTTTGCTATCATCCAAGTGTTCTCGAATGGGCCCGTCCAACCGAGTAAACTATCATAATGTAATAAAAGAATCCATTCAAAAAGATTTACTAATTGAAATTCGGGAGTCATTCGGATCTTTAGGATCGTCTCCTTCAATTGATAATTTTTATTTATTTTACCATTTAAAAACTCATAATCAGATCCTGTTAACAAATTATTTCCAACTTGACAATTTAAAACAGACTTTTCAAGCAATAAAATATTATTCAATGGATGAAAGCGGTAGAATTTATACTACTGATCCAGGCAGTAACATTATTTTCAATCCATTCAATTTGAATTGGTATTTTATCCGTCACAGTTGTTGCGAAGAGACCTCTCTAATAATAAGTCTTGGACAGTTTATTTGTCAAAATGTGTGTATAGACAAAAACGGACCGCACCTAAAATCCGGTCAAGTTATATTTGTTCAAGGTGATTCTGTAATAATACGATCAGCTAAGCCTTATTTGGCTACCCCAGGAGCAACTGTTCATGGCCATTATGGGAAAATTTTTTACGAAGGAGACACATTAGTTACATTTATATATGAAAAATCGAGATCAGGTGATATAACGCAGGGTCTTCCAAAAGTGGAACAGGTGTTAGAAGTACGTTCGATTGATTCAATATCGATAAATCTCGAAAAGAGGATTGAAGGTTGGAACGAATGTATAACAAGAATTCTTGGCATTCCTTGGGGATTCTTGGTTGGTGCTGAGCTAACTATAGTGCAAAGTCGTATCTCTTTGGTTAATAAGATCCAAAGGTTTATCGATCCCAGGGGTGCAGATTCATAATAGGCATGTAGAGATTGTTGTACGTCAAATAACATCAAAAGTGTTGGTTTCAGAAGACGGAATGTCTAACGTTTTTTCACCCGGAGAACTAATTGGATTGTTGCGAGCCGAACGAGTGGGACGAGCTTTGGAAGAAACAATTTGTTACCGAGCCATCTTATTGGGAATAACAAGAGCATCCCTCAATACTCAAAGCTTCATATCAGAAGCGAGTTTTCAAAACTGCTCGAGTTTTAGCAAAAGCAGCTCTACGGGGACGTATCGATTGGTTGAAAGGTTTGAAAGAGAACGTTGTTTTGGGGGGGATGATACCTGGCGGGACCGGATTCAAAGGATTCGTGCATCCTTCAAAACAATATAACAAGATTCCTTTGGAAACAAAAAAAAAGAATCGATTTGATGGAGAAATGAGAGACATTTTGTTTTACCAAAGAAAATTCTTTGATTATCCCCCTTCAAAGGATTTCCACGATACACCGGAACAATCATTTATCGGATTTCATGATTGCTAAGAAAGGATTCATTCCTTGCACTACTTTCTTTGATTTGGTGCAGTCATTTGATTTAATAATAAAAGAAAATGTCTAGAAAAGAATAGAATGACTTGGGTCGTGGCTCTACGTCCAATCATAGGGTAGAGTAGAAGGTTCCATCGGAACAATCTTTATTTGAGTTCAGGGTTCCTCGTCTCTTAAAAAAAAGGGGGGTGTGGGGAGAAATGATAAGAAGATATTGGAACATCAATTTAGAACAGATGATGGGGGCAGGGGTTCATTTTGGTCATGGTACTCGGAAATGGAATCCTAAAATGGGACCATATATCTCTGCAAAGCGTAAGGGTATTCATATTACAAATCTAACGCGAACTGCTCGTTTTTATCAGAAGCTTGTGATTTGGTTTTGAGGCAGCAAGTAGAGGAAAACAATTCTTAATTGTTGGTACCAAAAATAAAGCAGCTGATTCAGTAGCCTGGGCTGCAATACGGGCTCAGTGTCATTATGTTAATAAAAAATGGCTCGGCGGTATGTTAACAATTGGTCTACTACAGAAACGAGACTTCATACGTTCAGGGACTTGAGAATGGAACAAAAAACAGGAGACTTAGCCGTCTTCCAAAAGAGATGCAGCCGTGTTCAAAAGACAATTATCTCGTTTGCAAACATATCTGGGCGGGATTAAATATATGACAGGTTTACCCGATATTGTAATCATCGTCGATCAGCACGAAGAATATACGGCTCTACGAGAATGTATCGCTTTGGGAATTCCAACAATTTGTTTAATCGATACAAATTGTGATCCCAATCTAGCAGATATCTCGATTCCAGCGAATGATGATGCTATATCTTCAATCCGATTAATTCTTAACAAATTAGTATTCGCAATTTGTGAGGGCATTTAGTTATATAAGAAATCCTTGATTAATAATAAGTCGATTGCTATTTCTGAATTTTTAAAAACAAACCGAATAAGAGTAACCGGGATATTATGTGATTACTTAGTATTCAAAATAGTAATCTTAGAATAGTAATCTTAGTTGGTATTCAAAATATCGGATTCAAGTAGGCAAAGAGATGGTTGAATCAAAAAAATTCAAGGTCAATTTTTTAATTTTAGGGGGTAAAATATGAATTTTCTAGTAAACACACTAACACTAAAAGGCTTGTACGATGTATCGGGTGTGGAAGTAGGCCAACATTTCTATTGGCAAATAGGTAGTTTCCAAGTCCATGGCCAAGTGCTTATGACTTCTTGGATTGTAATTGCTATCTTATTAGGTTCGGCTACTATAGCTGTTCGCAACCCACAAACCATTCCGAGTGGGAGTCAAAATTTCTTCGAATATGTTCTTGAATTTATTCGAGATGTTAGTAAAACTCAAATTGGAGAAGAATATGGTCCGTGGGTTCCTTTTATTGGAACTATGTTTCTATTTATTTTTGTTTCTAATTGGTCAGGAGCTCTTTTACCTTGGAAAGTCATACAATTACCTCATGGAGAGTTAGCTGCACCTACGAATGATATAAATACTACCGTTGCTTTGGCTTTACTCACGTCAGTGGCATATTTCTATGCGGGTCTTACAAAAAAAGGATTGGGGTATTTCGGGAAGTATATTCAACCAACTCCAATCCTTTTACCGATTAACATCTTAGAAGATTTCACAAAACCTTTATCGCTTAGTTTTCGACTTTTCGGGAATATCTTAGCTGATGAATTAGTCGTTGTTGTTCTTGTTTCTTTAGTCCCTTTGGTGGTTCCTATACCTGTTATGTTCCTTGGATTATTTACAAGTGGTATTCAAGCTCTTATTTTTGCAACCCTAGCCGCGGCTTATATAGGGGAATCCATGGAAGGCCATCATTGAAAAAGTCTTGTTGTTTTTTTCAAAACAATAAATAACAACAGGCGTTTGGTTCAAAATAATTTACTTAAGGAATATATAACTACGTCATATACGATAGAAAGGGGTAGCAAAACCAAAAAAAGTACGATATTAGATAGTAGGATATTATAGAGTTGCAAAAAAAAGGGAAAGAGACAAAAAAAATGATCTTTTTCCTAAAGTTATCTTCCGTCCACTTATTAGCATACCCCCCTCAACGAATATTCTATTTATACCCCATTATTCTATTATTTTATTTCAACTAATTGAAATAAAATATAAGAATGCTTGGAGTATATGTCTAGGACATGTGATCCAAAAAAGGAGAAAAAGAGCGGATGATTTTGACTAATCAATTTGTGTAGTTAGATTGGATCTGTTGAAATAATGATAAACAAAAGGGAAGAGGGAAAATAATTTACAAAAAGGAAATAAAAAGTTGGTTCGAGGGAGGTAGTTATATGGAATTTTAATAGCTAAAAAAAAGTCAACTCTTAGAGATATTTCGAAAATTGATTCTCAAATTCTATCCTATTGAATCGAAGATAAACAGTTGGTTTACGTTATGGAAGAAAGACAGGTATATGTGATATTACATATTGACTGGGTATATATTAATTAAAGATAGATTCCTTTGACCCTACCCCTCTTATTTTCAGCAATAGAATAGAAGTCCTTTACTTTCCGTTTACTTGTTACTGTGAATTGAATGAAAAAACCGATGAAATTACAAAAAAGATGGAAGAATTCAAATACCAGTTCGGAACCAATAAACGGAAGAGCGAAAGTTGTATGGATTCCAAAAGACTCTTCTGATAGAAACTCAAAAGGAGATATCGAAGTAGTTCTGATGATTCACTAATACTATTATTTCAACTAGAAGTTCTTAATTACTTCTATTGGATTGGATGAATCCTACAACGTAATCGTAATAATTAAGTCATAATTCGTTGGGTGGTTGTATCATTAACTATTTCTTTTTTTGGTACGAGGAACTTATCATGAATCCACTTATTTCTGCCGCTTCTGTTATTGCTGCTGGGTTGGCTGTAGGACTTGCTTCTATTGGACCGGGGGTTGGTCAAGGGACTGCTGCGGGTCAAGCTGTAGAGGGTATCGCGAGACAGCCTGAGGCGGAGGGCAAAATACGAGGTACTCTATTGCTTAGTCTAGCTTTTATGGAAGCTTTAACAATTTATGGACTGGTTGTAGCATTGGCCCTTTTGTTTGCGAACCCTTTTGTTTAATATTAGAAATACAAAATATATATTTATTGCCTTGGACTTGTCGTTTGATTTTTCAAATTATATCAAGATTTCATTCGTAGAATTATGTCGTCGTTGACAAAAGAAAATAACCTGCGGGAAGGTTGGATTTGCGGGTGAGGAATTAGTATCCCGCCTCGCTTTCACCCTTCCCGTTCCTACTCCAAAAGAAATTAAGTCTTGAAACGGGGGGATAGTTCACATAAATAAAATCCATTTCACAATTTCCCAATAGAAACAGAACAAGAAAGGAAAAAAGAGGTGCGAAGTGATACAAAAATGACTCTAGTCAATTTTTTAGTCGATCTAGTTAGTCTATCCATACGAGGAGATGATATGAAAAATGTAACCGATTCTTTCCTTTCTTGGGGCTACTGGCCATCCGCCGGGAGTTTCGGGTTTAATACCGATATTTTATCAACAAATCTAATAAATCTAAGTGTAGTGCTTGGTGTATTGATCTTTTTTGGGAAGGGAGTGTGTGCGAGTTGTTTATTTCAGGAATCGGCGGGATACAACCAGCTGTACCCTTTTCGTTCTAACTAGGAAATAAAAGAAAGGTGCACGATTGCGCGAATTACTTCGGACTAAATATAAAAAATTTATGTTTTATGGAAGAAACATAGCATTTCGTGATTCAATTCATTGGTAAAACCTACCTTGATTCTCTAGCAACCAATAACACGGGACCTTTAATATAATATGGTTAAAACAAACTCTTTGAAGTCTAGATGCAGCATGGTACTCTTTCTACCAATATGTTAATATAGAGGTGGTTCAAAATGAATATTTTATCGATAGATAACACTCCTATTGATAGATGATAAAACGATTTGAACGACTTATTTGTAACTTATTGTAAAAGAGGGCAAAATGCCCCCTTTTATTTTATTCAATGCTGAAGTGACGACCTATGTGTTATGTATAAGTAATAAAATTTTTGGATTTTCATAAACAAAAAAACAACTTTGTTGACAATTACATATACATATTTTTGTCAGAAGAGTCCTCTAAATCTTTTTATCCGGTGCTAGTTTATATATTTTTTTTGAATATGAACAAAAAAGAGGGGACAGGCTCATTACATTATACATTATATTATATAAAAGATATGAGAATCATTACTAATTTCTAAGTAATTGAGCGTGAGAGCCAAATGAATTGAAAGATTCATGTTTGGTTCAGGAAGGGTTATGGAAGTTATGACATGTATGTAAATATAATCTACTTTCATTAAGTGATTTATTAGATAATCGGAAACAGAGGATCCTGAATACTATTCGAAATTCAGAAGAACTGCGTGGAGGGGCCATTGAACAGTTGAAAAAAGTACGGGCTCGCTTACAGAAAGTTCAACTGGAAGCAGATCAGTTTCGAGTGAATGGATACTCTGAGATAGAAAAAGAAAAGTTGAATTTAATTAATTCAAGTTATAAGACTCTAGAACAATTAGAAAATTACAAAAATGAAACTATTCAGTTTGAACAGCAAAGAGTGATTAATCAAGTCCGACAACGGGTTTTTCAACAAGCCTTGCGGGGAGCTCTAGGAACTCTGAATAGTTGTTTGAACAGCGAGTTACATTTACGTACTATTAGTGCAAATATTAACATGTTGGGGTCAATAAAAGAAAAAGAAAAGAAATAAGTAATTAGTCTTTAGCCTACAGGTATTATTTTTAAGAAAACTAATAATTAAAAAATATTCATGGTAACCATTCGAGCTGACGAAATTAGTAATATTATCCGTGAGCGGATTGAACAGTATAATAGAAGTAAAGGTTGTAAATACAGGAACGTGCTTCAAGTAGGCGATGGCATTGCTCGTATTCATGGTCTTGATGAAGTAATGGCGGGCGAATTAGTCGAATTTGACGAGGAACAATAGGCATTGCTCTGAATTTGGAATCAAATAATGTTGGTGTTGTATTAATGGGGATGGGTTGATGATACAAGAAGGAAGCTCCGTAAAAGCAACAGGAAGAATTGCTCAGATACCGGTGAGTGAGGCCTATTTGGGTCGTGTTATAAATGCCCTAGCTAAACCTATATTGATGGTAGGGGTGAAATTTTATCTTCGGAATCTCGATTAATTGAATCTCCTGCCCCAGGGATTATTTCGCGTCGTTCTGTATATGAGCCTCTTCAAACTGGACTTATTGCTATTGATTCAATGATTCCTATAGGCCGGGGCCAGCGAGAATTAATTATTGGGGACAGACAGACCGGTAAAACAGCCGTAGCCACAGATACGATTCTCAATCAACAAGGTCAAAATGTAATATGTGTTTATGTAGCTATTGGTCAAAAAGCATCTTCTGTAGCTCAAGTAGTAACTACTTTACAGGAAAGGGGAGCAATGGAATATACTATTGTGGTAGCCGAAACGGCGGATTCCCCTGCTACATTACAATATCTTGCTCCTTATACAGGGGCAGCTCTGGCTGAATATTTTATGTACCGTGAACGACACACTTCAATCATTTATGATGATCCCTCCAAACAAGCACAAGCTTATCGCCAAATGTCTCTTCTATTACGAAGACCGCCCGGGCGTGAGGCTTATCCGGGGGATGTGTTTTATTTGCATTCCCGCCTTTTGGAAAGAGCTGCTAAATTAAGTTCTAGTTTAGGTGAAGGAAGTATGACTGCCCTACCAATAGTTGAAACGCAATCGGGAGATGTTTCGGCTTATATCCCTACCAATGTAATTTCCATTACTGATGGACAGATATTTTTATCCGCCGATTTATTCAATGCTGGAATTAGGCCCGCTATTAATGTGGGTATTTCTGTTTCCAGAGTGGGGTCTGCAGCTCAAATTAAAGCCATGAAACAAGTAGCTAGTAAATTAAAATTGGAATTGGCGCAATTCGCAGAATTAGAAGCTTTTGCACAATTTGCTTCTGATCTCGATAAAGCGACTCAGAATCAATTGGCAAGAGGTCAACGATTACGCGAATTGCTTAAACAATCCCAATCGGCTCCTCTCACAGTGGACGAACAGATAATGACTATTTATACCGGAACAAACGGGTATCTTGATTCATTAGAAATAGGGCAGGTAAGGAAATTTCTGGTTGAGTTACGTGCTTATGTAAAAACAAATAAACCTCAGTTCCAAAAAATCATTTCTTCTACCAAGACATTTACCGAGGAGGCGCAAATCCTTTTGAAAGAAGCTATTCAGGAACAAATTGAGCGTTTTATACTTCAGGAACAAGCATAAAAAAATGGATCACTACTATTTTTGATTTCGGTCTTAACAAAAAAAGGAATTTCATGGGCTCTAATTAAAATTATTCAAAAGAATTTTCTTGATATCAAAATCGAAAATAAATATATGGAAAGAATTTGCGTCCAATAGGATTTGAACCTATACCAAAGGTTTAGAAGACCTCTGTCCTATCCATTAGACAATGGACGCTTTTCATTCGTATTTGGCCCTTTTTAATCTCTTGGTTGACAAAAAAATCAGATTGTATATAAGAGAGAAATTTTGCAATTCTATATTGAATGATGCACTCCTACTAATATAAGATCTATAGAGTATAGAATATATAAGAATTTCGGCTAAAAAACTAGAAAGCGGGTAGCGGGAATCGAACCCGCATCGTTAGCTTGGAAGGCTAGGGGTTATAGTCGACGCCAATTCAGCGTTTTGAACGTCTCTAATTCAAAACCGAACATGAAACTTTGGTTTCATTCGGCTCCTTTATGGATGTGAACAAAATTATAAATAAATTTTACCCATAACATCTATGTCAGTTTTTTGTCTTAATACAGACAAAACAAACTACTTTCTAACTTTCTAGATGATCCCTCTAGAAGAGAGTGATTCTAACAATCTTTCTAGTTACTTCGTTCTTTATTTTTATTTGAAAGATCCTGAGGAAGGTATTTTGTTTCTACCGAGCTAATAATAGGTTGATGTCTCTAGTAAACCAAAGTCACCATTTAATAGCTATTTTGATTCCATTTCTTCTCTACAAATAAAAAATGGAAGATTTAGTTACGATTAGAAACCTCCTTTTTATCTTCATCCATGGATCTTTTTACTTATTAAATTCGAAATATTAGTTTAATTCAAAACTATGTTTCGTAATTTCATAATCCAATTCTCACTTTATAAGTGACTATTGGATAGAAATCACGATAATTTTTATTTTTTCTCAAATATGTGATTGAGAGAGAAAGGGTTTAATCCTTTATATTTTCTATTTTAGGAAATAAAGTTTTTGATCGGAATAGGAATCAAACCGAAAGCAAAGATCCTTTAACTATTCCTTTAACTATTAAAGGGTTAGAAAAACGAATCACACTTTTACCACTAAACTATACCCGCTACAGTGTGATTATTGTATACAACTGGACCTTTTGTCGAACGGGGAAATTGGACAGAATAATAGTAAATTTTAAAGTTAGTATCCTCTCAAAGAATAAAAATTCTAGTTTTACCCTTTTTGTTTTCGTATATCGAACTATCATTTCTTCCCTTTTTATTCTTGCTTGAATATTTTGTATTCCGCTTTCTAATTTTCTAATTTTATAGAATACTAAGCTATTTTCCAAATCAGATAAATCATTCTTATTTATCTAGAATCTATTTAATTTCAAATTAAAATTGTTTTTGTTTGAACAAAAAAGGCCCGGTTAGGGGCTGAACAGGCCGGGCCGTGGTAATAAAAAAAAAGACGGGTCCTTTGAACAAGATCAAAAAGGGAGAATTCCTTTTTTTTTTTTACTTTTTTTTATATTGTTTTGTTGGCACTTTACAGCCCCTTTTTTATTTAACGAAATTAAATTGCTGCTAAAAAGTGTACATATCCATATAATATCTATATAATAAATATTCCTTACTTTTTGTGTAATTTAACAGCGTCTTCAATTGGGAGAGATGGCTGAGTGGACTAAAGCGACGGATTGCTAATCCGTTGTACGAGTTATTCGTACCGAGGGTTCGAATCCCTTTCTTTCCTCTTCCGTTGATGACTTTATTTTTTTTTCCAAATTGTCAAAATACTTTTTGTTCCTAGTTAAACATAAAAAAATCTTCAAAAAAATGTAAAATAAAAGATACCTTTTATTCTTCACGTCCAGGATTACGTCCTGGATCATTAGATAGGAATCCAAAGATGAAGAGAGAAACAAAAAATATCACTACTGTATAAACGAAGAGTTTGAGAGTAAGCATTCTAAAATCTCCAAAATAAATTTTTTATTCGAAAAAAAAATAGAATAGGTTCTACAGTTTTCTACCGCATATCCTCTGTGAATACTAATAACCAAATTCGAAATAGAAAAGGATTTTCAGAAATTCATTTTGAAAAAGAGTTTTCTATTAACCAAAATCTAAATATCTTTTAGATCCGATCAATTGTTAGGATTTATTATCAACTAAAGTAAAGCAGCCATTTTATCGTCGATTTTAAAATGAAATATTTTATCGAAAACTTACAGCAGCTTGCCAAACAAAAGCTAAGAGAAAAAATAGCACAGGTATGACGGGCATAACATCTATGATTGGATTCAAAAAAGCATAGGCCTCGGGCAATTTTCCGAAGAAAAAGCTACTTGAATATGAAAAAAAGGCATAATGGCAGATCCCTATCAAACTACAAATATTAAGCATAGCAGACATTTTGTTCTATGAGATAATTCCATTTCGATTGAGTTATTTATATAATATAAATAAAAGGAAAAGGTAAAAAAAGGGAGACAAAGAGTCTCTCTTTTTTTTTGAATCCGCCCAACCAAAAGTCCTCCAATTCTCAAAAGAGAATAGAAGAAATCATACTTTTCATACAATATCTTAATTGAATTATATCTAATGATCAATAAATTAAGTTACATTCTCTATTTACACGTATTAAAATATTAATAAAAATTTAATCGACTCTATAGCTATTTATCTTGTACTTTGAGTTGACAAAAAATCAATATTAATATTATTAATATTGTTGATTATTCGTGTCGAATAGAAATCTAAATGGGGCGTGGCCAAGTGGTAAGGCAACGGGTTTTGGTCCCGCTATTCGGAGGTTCGAATCCTTCCGTCCCAGAGCATATCCTTTATCACCTTTATTCATAAATGGAACCAACGACTATTCATGATTCCCTAATTGAATCAATTCCATACTGGTTCCAAATTAGAAGAATGTTAATGTTATAGTAAAACTTCGTTTGAAACGATGTGGTAGAAAGCAACGTGCGACTTGAAGGACACGATCCGCTGTGTATTCCTTCTTCTATCCATCATCTTCTATTTCTATAGTTCTATAGAAACGAAGGTGCTCTTGTCTCGACATCCGTTGGGAGGGTAAATAGTCCACGATGCAGCTCGAGTAGAAAGTATTCATTTTTTTCTCGGAACAAAAACCTAGGGTTAATGTAAATCAAAAAATTGAAATAACTTCGTAAACTGTAAATCTATATAAATTGAAGGGATCCCAATCGAGCAAATTTCCAATTCAAAAGTAATATTTGTTAGAATAAATTAAACCTTTTTGATCCCAAGTGTATATAATGTGTGAATGAATCGTCCGTAGGATTTTTTTATTTTGATAGAAGGAAATCAAAAAAGGGGGGGTAGGGGCTTGTATATACCTATAACTTTTGCTAACCTTTACTTATTTTTTTCGTTATAGTTATAGTTCCCCCTTCGTTCGGTTCGATTCGTAGATATTTATCATTGTTTTCGTCGAATTTCATGTTCGATAATGACAAAACTTTATTTTTTAATTTTATTGATGCTATAAAATTGGGACATTCCCATTCAATGGCATCCAATGGATGGGAACCCTACGTAGTAAATTGTAGTAAATTAAAAATTTAAAAAAGGATCAAGTTTGCTTCGTTTACTTTGTGAATATATTATGTATTCACTCAATCCGCCTTTTATTCACTTTTTCTTTTTATTACCCTATAACTCGGCATTTTCTATGCATATAGAATAGAATTAGATATGGGCTTTATCGACCCAACACAACCTTATTTTAATTTTTTCAATTTTACTAAGATATAAAATAAGGGGTGAAATTCAATTGAATTCTTTTAAGTTCCCACCTTATTCTTTTCTATTGACAACAGTGTATTGAACAAATATAATTCATCGTGATAAGTCAAGTTGGATCTATTTATTTCCGTCATATGAGTTTGTTTTTATTTTATTTCATTCAAATGGTGGATTTTTGATCCATGAGTGATACGAAAACTTCTTTTGTTTTATTGAAAGGTCGATAAGAGAACATTCGCCTATTAATTTTTACATTTTACTATCTTTTTCTTTTTTTGTCTAATTTTATCTGATAATTTTTGTATTTTTATTTCTTTTTTCTTTCAATTAAAACAAAGTATGTTTTTGCGGTTTGTTTGTTAGTTCAAGGATTTAATTGCTTTTTTTGAATCTCTTTGTTAAATTTATTTTTATTCAGATTGTATCTATACTTCTTTTTATTATCTACTCTACCCATTATCGAATTCTTATAGATTTTTTCTCTTTGGGTTGCTAACTCAACGGTAGAGTACTCGGCTTTTA
>JAOBSW010001254.1:0-72500 GCA_026214975.1 Gentiana macrophylla | reverse complement strand
ATAAGCTAAACGCAGAGCAATCCAATGCAGGAGCGGTTTTCGATAACTGTTTATCCGGTGCAGAAACGACCCATAGGCTTGCGCTCTTGTCTCTAATTGCGGTCATGTTCATTAAATATCTTGGTTTGTTAATTATCAGGGACTACGAAACACACTCATACTGGAAATCCGAAGATGAAACTGACCTTCAGCGGTATGGCTTTATGACACTGCTAACGAATTAATCGGCCAACATCTATGTGTATCTATTATATTTTGAATGAAATGCAAGGATCAGGGCTGAAATTCTAATAAACAAAGCAAAAATTCGGATGAAGATTGATTTGCGCCCAGTTCAGAACACAATCGAATGTACCTGAATCATTTTATCATTATACTAATGAAGTGAGCACCTATACCAAGCCGTGCTAACGCATTACTTTGCGCGCTTACTTCCTATACATTATGAAACCTATAACAGAAGGCAAGAAGGCTTTAAAAGTGGAATAATCGGTTGACTAACGCTAGAATACACGCTGCAAGCATTTCAGAATAATAAGAGTAAAGAAATAACATCTCTTCGTCATTTTCGTTTCGAAAATTTTCATTTACCGATTACAAGAATCAGGAGGAATCGTTGATCTTTCGAAGACGATTGGCACAGATGGTAATCCCGGAATGCCAATCGCGAAATACTATATGCTGCCAGGGGAAAGGGAGGATCTCAGAAGATCGGAATTAAAGATAAGGAGGATTATATTTCCGACGAAGAACTCCTCAAGAAGGCAGACTAATCATTTCATTTTCAAAGCGTATGAAGGCTTTATTATTTCCGAGCGAATCTTTGGCACAGACGATATATATGTATTGTATTCGATGCAAACTCTTTTTTGAAGTCCACTATGATAACGGAATATTTTTGCATAAACGTCGACAGCGTCAATATCCGATGCGATAAATCGGCCCGGAACCAGCCTGATAGGATAATCACAATCGACGCAAAATCTTCTCTTTGAATAATGATCCAGTCGGAAGGAAGAACAGGCACGTAGGTATCCGATTTCTGAATGGGATTATAGTTAAAAATGGATTTTCTAACATTCACTCTGCGCTGCTAAGATTTTAATCACCATACGCTTAAGTCTGAGACATGAATTGGCTGAACATTGGCTATTATATAGATACGCACCGATTGAAACTTTACCGTCCAAATAGCTTTCGCGAAATGACGATGTATCTTTCCATTTGATGAAGGAGATACTGCTCGAAGCAAGATGAAGACTCATGATACTGGCATAATACATGACAAGATCTTTGAACAACCATGAATTAGTCGAGTCATAGCAAAGGATTTCCGCATACCACTAAAATAATAATACTTTTACATAGCGATGCGAATCGGCTCAGGAAAGATCTCCAAAGAGATGGACCCGTAAACGATAAAGGTGGTATGGAAGAAGAAGTGAAGTAAGATTCATCATTCACATACATGGGGTATATAAGAAGGCAATGATCTTTAGTTTATTTTTGATAAAACAGCAGAGACAGGATAACTAGGTACACTAAAATTATTCCAATTCCAACCTATTCATGAAAAGAATCATGGCAGAAATGCAGAAGTAGCATCTTTTACCAAGAGCGAAGGTTTGAACCAAGACTTTCCAGATGAATAAGATAGAATATTCGCTATATCTGGCACGGAGATGAAAATGTAGAAAATTGTCACTCTAAGAAAGAATGACGAATGGAGGTGTTATATAAACTTTAGCGCAATGCACCCTTTATTCTCGCAAAGAGCTATTAATCGTATGAAAAACGAAGTCTACAGTAAACGAAATACCTCGAATGACGACTGATACTGGAAACTATTGTTGCGCCATAAAAGAATTTCAAAATCGATGCTTGAAATAAAAGAACGCTTTCCATCGTCCATTTAATTGGTCAGAAGCGTTTTATCAAAGAGCTGAATTTATTGCCGTGACCTGGACTTTCAACAAAATCGATCACGATTTAAACTATGAGTCATGAGCACAATGCATAAATACCGCCACGAAGCTTCAGCGGAATATAAATTATCTATGACGAATTCTATCAGACAACAGTATAAAGTCGCGACCTATATTTAGTATATTTGAATCAAGGTAAGAGAGATTTGGGGTTATCCAAACGAACACATGAATGCAATACGGAAGGCAAACGAGGTATTTCTGTAAATAATGGGCAGACAACAATCAAACTGTCCAGTAGTTCACATCTATAACTGTTTTTTTCATTTTTCTTCGATCTTACAGGATAACGTAGGACGGCAGATGACAATAAATCCTTTTCTTTCAAGCTGGTAGCTCTTTTGATTTTGGAAAACATTAACTTTTATCGATATGCTGAACTGTACTACGCGCATCTCCGATTTTATGTGGAACTACGATAATTAAGTTCGATTGAAGATCGGAATCCTACCCGTGAATAGCTTTCACAATCGGCTACTAATATTTTTTGGCGTCTGAATCTGGGTCAGGACTTGAATTGGAGATTCCAAATGGAAGCTCGTTGCTGATCTTTCTGAAGCCTGGAAATTGGTGAGCATGGAGACCTATCCCATTTATTGGCCCGGCCGAACATTTTGTTCCGATTCAACCTGCCTCAGACAGGCCGTCTGGCAGGTATGAGTAACATATTATTTGAAATCTCCATAATACGACATGCTTCTGTTTCCATTCATCCCGCTTTCAGGGAGTCAGTCGTGATGTTCAAACTTTTGCAAATAATAACGGACGAATTCATGCTTTAAATCGAAATGTGTGAAGATCTGGCCTCATAGCCGAGTACTCCTGCCGTTGAGTTAACGTATTGAGAAAATCTATTAAGTGAAACTGATAATGGTGAAGTGAATATTGAAAGAGTATGAATGCAATCTGAATAAAAACAAATTTAGTAGAAGATTTAAAGAAACAGTTAAATCTTGAACCTCGAGTAGGCCGCAAGAAACATACTGCGATTTATTCGAAGAAGAAAATAGAAATCTGAAAATTATCCAGACATAAAGTAGACAAAAGAAGATAGTGAAATAATGAAAATTAATGAACGAAATGTCTCTTATCGACCTTTCCAATAAGGCAAAGAAGTTTTTCATATCACTGTGAATCGAAAATCCCGCCACATTTGGAAATGAGAATAAAATAAAAAACAGGCTTTCATGACTGACCGAAATAGTCAGCGACTATCACGATTAATTCTGCGTGTTCAATCCACTTATTGTATGAAATAAGGAATAAGTGGAGCAAAGAATTCAGTAATTTCACTTCGCTATTTATATCTTATTAAAATTGAAAGCAAAATATAGGTTGTGTTAGTCGATAAAACCCATATCTAATTCTATTCTATATGCATAGAAAATACCGAGTACTAAAGTGGCAAAGAAAGTGAATAAAGCGCAGATTGAAGTGAATTACATATTATATTCAAAGTAAACGAAGCGAAACTGATCACTTTTGAATTACTGATTTACTTACAATTTGCACGTAGAGGATTTCCATCCCGACCGGATGCCATTAAGCCTCAAGAATATCCACATTTTACAGCATCAACCAGACAAAGAATAAAGTTTTGTGGATTATCGAACATATTCTGGCAATAGCTGTGATAACTAATCGTCGACCGAGACGAAAGAGGGCTAACGGCGAAAATAGAAGTAAGATGGCAAAGTGCTTAGTATATATATTTACCCCACTGACTCCTTCTATCAAAGATAAAATCTACGGATCATTTTACATTATACGCTGGATCAAAGGACTATTTATTCTGGCAAATATTGCAGTTTGGATTAACTTTATCGATTAGGATATCCTTGAATTTATATGGGTTTACGGTTACGAGTTATTGATTTTTTGATTTTGATAACCCTAGGTTTTGATTTCCGAGAAAAAAATGATCACCTTACTCCTCGGCCGCATCGTGGATATTTACCACTCCAACGGATATCAGACAAAGCACGCCCGTTTCTAGCAGAACTATGAAATGAAGATTGATGGATAGAAGAAGAAGGAATACACGAAAAGTAGGATCGTCAGAGTCGTCAACGTTGCTTTCTACCATCATTTCAGGCAGAGTTTGCAACATTAACATTATACAATTTGGAGACCAGTATGATTGAGATTCAATTAAAGAATCATGATAGTCGTTAAGTTTCCGGTTATAAGATAAAGTGACCAAGATTGTAATAGGACGAAGGAATCAGACCTCGAATGTGAAGCCAGGACCAACCCGTTTGCGCCACATAGCCACTTATTTACGCCCCATTTATTTGATTTATTCGACACGAATATTAATATGTAATGTGATTTTTGAATCAAATCAAAAAGTACAAGATAAATACTGAATTCAAGTCAAGTTAAATTTTTAGTAATATTTTTAATACATTATGAAATAGGAGATGCCAACCAAATTTGTTGATCATTAGATATATAAATTCCAGTGAATGTTGTATGAAAGCCTTTGATTTCTTCTATTATCTTTGAGTGGAGGAGGACTTTAGTTCAGGCAGTTCTGGAGGGGGCTCTGTGCTCCCAGCTACACCTTTTCCTTTTATTTATATTCTTATAAACCTTCGATCAGAATGGGATTATCTCATGGAACAAATCTCTACTATACTGTTAATATTTATAGTTTATAGAGGATCTACAAATGCTACCTTTTTCATATTCAAGTATTTTCTTGGAAAATTGCAGAAGTACTTTTAGATCAATGTCATAGATGCTTATGCCCATCATACCTGTACTATTTTTTCTCTTAAGCTTTTGTTGAAACTAGCTGCTGTAAGTTTCAAATAAAATAACTAATTTAAAATCGACGATAAAATAGTTGCTTCCTTTGGTTGATAATAAATCTAACAATTGATCAGATCTAAAAGATCTTTGGGTTTTGGTTAATAAAACTCTTGCCAAAATGAATTTCTCAAAATCCTTTTCCTTCAAGAATTCGATTATTATGTGACTCACAGAGGATATAGGTGAAAACTGCCAGAGCCTATTCTATTTTTCAGAATAAAAATTTATTTTGGAGATTTTAGAATGCTAACCTCTCAAACTCTTCCATTTATACAGTAGTGAGTATTTTTGCTCTCTCTATTCTTTACTTTCCATTCTATCTAATGATCAGGACGTAATCTGGGCATGAAAAATAAAGTATATCTTTTATTTTACATTTTTTGAAAATTTTTATACTTAACTAAAGACAAGAAATATTTTGACAATTTGGAAAAAAAAATAAAGTCATCAAGCTTGGAAGAGAAAGGATTCAAGACCTCAATTACAGAATAACTCCATGCAACGGATTAGTAATCCATCGCTTTGAAATCCACTCAATATCTCTCCCCAATTGAGACATTCTTCGATTACAAAAGTAAGGAATATTTAGAATATGAATATATATGGATGCCTTACACTTTTTGCTAAGCAATTTAATTTCATTAAAATAGAAAGGAGATAGTAAGGTACCAGCAAAATAAACATAAAAAGAAATCAAAAAGAATTCTCTCATACAGTCTTATTAAAAGAACCAATATCTTTTATTACAGCGGCCGACCTCTTCGGCAGCTAACCATGGTATATTTTTCAAACAAAAAACAATTTTAATTTGAAATTCAATGATTCTAGATAAATGAGATGATTTTCTCTGATTTGGAAAATAACCAGTAGCTTCAAGGTTAGAAAATTAGAAGCAGGAATGCAAAATATTCAACAAAGAATAAAAGGAAGAAATGATGATTCGATATGCGAAACAAAGGGAATTAAAGCTTCGAATTTTATTTACTTTGGAGGATACTAACTTAAGAAATTTACTTTATTACTTCTATCTGAATTTGCACGTTCGACAAAGAAGGTCAGTTCAACGCAATAATAATCACGCTTTTAGCGGAGTATAGTTTAGTGGTAGAAGTGTGATTCGTTTTTCTAACCCGCTGTGGATGAAGGAATGGATTTGAAGGATCTTTAAGCTGATTTGATTCTCTTTCCGATCAAAACTTTTGGCATTTCCTAAAATAAAGTACAAAGTTAAAAACCCTTCTCTCAATCATTCATATTTGAAAAAGTAAAAATTATCGTGTGTTCCTATCAGCCATAGTCACTTATAAAGTAAGTTGGATTATGAATTACGAGAGCATGAATTTAGATTAAACTAATGTTTCCGAATTTAGCCAAATGAGAAATCCATAGGATGAAGATAAAGGAGGTTTCTAATCATATTTAAATCTTTACATTTTTTATTTATATGAAGAAATGGAGATCAAAATAGCTATTAAATGGTGACTTTGAGTTTACTAGAGACATCAACTAACAGCCAGCTCAGTGAAAACAAAATACCTTTCCTCAGGATCTTTCAAATAAAATAAAGAACAAGTAACTAGAAAGATTGTTTAGAATCACTCTTCCCTTACAGAGGATCATCTAGAAAGTTAAAGTAATTTGTTTAATCTGTAACATTAAGACAAAAACTAGTATAGATGTATTGTAGTAAAATTTATTTATAGACATTTGTTCATCCACTAAAGAGCCAGATGAAACCAAAGTTTCATATTCCGGTTTAGAATTAGAGACGATTCAAAACCGCTGAGTTGGCGTCGACTTCTAACCTAGCCTTCAAGCTAACAGCAGTACGAGTTCGTTTACCGCTACGCACTACTAGTTTTTTGTAGAATTCTTATATATTCCCTATCTATAGATCTTATGTTAGGTGGGAGTGCATCATTCAATATGGAGTTACAAAATTTCTCACCATATACAATCTGATTTTTTCATCAACTTAAAAAGAGATTAAAGGCCAAATACGAATGAAAAGCGTCAAACTGTCTAATGGATGGAGACAGAAGTCTTCTAAACCTTTGGTATAGCAGTTCAAATCCTGTGGGACATAAATTCTTTCCATACTATTTATTTTCCTGATTTTGATATCAAGAAAATTCTTTTGAATGTTTTAATTATTGGCAAAATTTCGCTTTTTATTTAGATAAAGTCAAAATATGAGTAGTGATCCATTTTTATACGTATGCTGAAGTATAAAGCGCTCAATTTGTTCCTGAATAACTAACACAGAAAGATTTTGCCTCACTCAGTAAATGTCTTGCGTGGAATAATGATTTTTTGGAACGAGTTTTATTTGTTTTACATAGGCGCGTAACTCAACAGAAATTTGCCTTACCTTCCTATTCTAATGAATCAGATGCCTGTTTGTTCCAGTATAAATGGTCAGTATCTGACTTACGTCCACAGCCAGGAGGAATGTGTTAGGATTGTTTTAGAAGCAATTCGCGTAATCGTTGACCTCTTTGCCAATTGATTCTGAAGTCGCTTTATCGAGATCAGAACCAGAATTTATGCAAAGCTTCTAATTCTAAAGTGGTGCCAATTCAATTTTGAATTTACTAAGCTACTTATTGCGCTAGCATTTGGGCTGCAGACCCACTCTGAAGCAGAAATACACATTAATAGCGGGCCTAATTCCGGCATTGAATAAATCGGCGGATAAAAATGCTCTTACCATCAATGTAAGATTACATTGAGAGGATGATAGCCGAAACATCTCCGATTGCATTTCAACTATTGGTAGGGCAGTCATGCTTCCTTCGCCTGAATGGACAGAATTTTAGTAGCTCTTTCAAAAGCGGGATACTGAAATAAACACATCCCCAGATGACCTCCACGCGCGGGCGGTCTTCGTGGCGAGAGCAGTTTGGCAATTAAACCTTGCTTGTTTGGAGGGATCATCATAGATGATTGAAGTGTATCGTTCACATTACATGCGAAATATTCAACTGGAGCTACTTTATAACATAGAGCAGATATTTATGATATGGCAGGATGTATGGCCATTTTCAGCTACCGCAATAAATCATATTCCATTTAACTCCCTTTCCTGTAAAGTAATTTACTATGCTCAGAAGATGCTTTTTGATGCTTTATTAGCTACATAAACACATATTGTGTTTTATTATTGCGTGATTGAAATCTTAATCTGTAGCTACGCTGTTTTGCCGATCTGTCTGTCCCAATGGTGATTAATTCTCGCTGTATTTCCAGCTCATAGGAATCATTGAATCAATATGAAAGTAGATCCAGTTTGAGGCTCATATACAGAACGACGCGAAAATAATCCTGGGACAGGAATTCAATTAATCAAGATTCCGAAGATAAAGTTTCACCCCTACCAATCAGTACTGCGATTTAGCTAGGGCATTTCTACTTACGACCAAATAAGCCTCAACTCCACCGGTATCAGACAATTCATACCTGCTTTGCTTTACAGACTTTAACAACTTGTATCATCAACCCATCCCCATTAATACAACACAACATTAATTTGATTCAAATTCAGAGCATTGTGCTATTGTTCCCTCTGTCAAATTCAATCGTTCACGCCGTTCGCCATTCAGACCATAGATTTTAGGCAATGCCATCGCCTACTTGATGGGCGTTCCCTATAATTTTGCCTTTACTTCTCTATTATATATTTCAATCCGCTCACACAGATAATATTACTAATTTCGTCATACTCAGATAGATTTACCACCAACGATATTTTTTTAATTATTGAACTTCTTAAAAATAATGCCTGCCAAATTACAAGACTAGTACTTATTTGCTTTGCTTCTTTTCTTTTGTTGACTAACTTATGGTAATCTTTTACTAATACATTGCATGCGATGCAACTCGCTATTCGAAACAACTATTCAGGATTCTGGAGGCTCCCGCAGGAAGCTTATTAAAAACCCGTTGTATCGAGAACATTAATCACTCACTTTTATATTCAAACTGAATAGTTTCATGGTACATAATTTTCTAATTGTTCTAAGTCATCATAGCTGATTAATTAAATTCAACTTGCCTTTTTCCTATCTCAGGAGATCCATTCACTCGAAACCCCATCTAGCTTCAGTTTAGACTTTCTATATAAGCGAGCACGTACTTTTCAGCTGTTCAATGGCTACCCTCCACGCAGTTCTTTAGAATTTCAGATAAGTAACTGGATCCTCTTTATTTTCGATTATCTAATAAATCATAATGGAAGTAGATTTCTTACACATATCATAACTTCCATAACCCCTTCCCGAGCAAACATGAATCTTCCAAGATTCATTTGGCTCTCACGCTCAATTACTTAAAATTAATATTAGATTCTCATATCTTTTATATAATATAATATAATGTAATGACTATCCCCTCTTTTACATTCATATTCAAAAAATATATAAACTAGCATACCAGATAAGATTTAGGGAGATCTTCTGGCAAAAATATGTATGTATGTTATCAATAATTTTTCTTTTATTTATAAAATCAAAACACATTTATTACTTGCCATAACACATGAGTCATCACTTCAACATTGGAAAAAATAAGGAGCATTTGCCTCTTTTACAATAAATTACAAAATAAATCCATTCAAATCTCATTTTATCATCTATCAATAGAGTGTTATCTATCATCAAAATATTCATTTTAGACCACCTATATTAACACCTTGGTAGAGAAAGTACATACTGCATCTAGACTTCAAGAGTTTGTTTTAACCATAACTATATTAAGGTCCAGTATTTAGTGCTTGTCAGAAGATCAGGTAGACTTTACCAATGAATTAGATCACACGAAATGCCATATTTCTTCCATAAAGTATAAATTTTCTCTCTACTAGTCAAAGTAATTCCGGCACAATCGTGCACCTTTCTTTGTTATTTCTACTGAACTTTAGAACTGAAAATTTTTGACTGGTTTAGCTATCCCGCCATTCCTGAAATAAACAGCTCATACGCTCCTTTCAAGGTCAATACACCAAGCCTACCATGGATTTATTAAGTTGTGATAAAATATCAGTATTAAACCAGAACTCAGCGGATAATGGCAATGCCCCAAGAAGGAAAGAGATCAGTTACGACACCATATCATCTCCTCATGCCGGATAGACTATTTAGATCGACTAAAAAATGGCTTCGAAGTCATTTTTGCTATAGCCGCTGCGCCCTCTTTCCATTTCAACATTTTAGCTAACTCTGTAGGAATTTGTGAAAGTGGATTTATTTATATAGACTATCCCCGTTTCAGGACTTAATTTCTTTTGGATGTAGGAACAGGAAGGGGTGAAAGCAGGCAAGCGGATACTAATTCCACTCCGCAATCGTCAACCTTCCCGCAGGATTATTTTCTTTTATCGGCGACGACATAATTCTACAAGATGAAATCTTGATATAATTTGAAAATCAAACGACGTCAAGGCAATCATTACATCCTTGCTACCATTTCTAATATTAAACAAGGTTCATAAACAAAGGGCCAATGCCTACAACCAGTCCATAAGTTATTAGAAACCCCATAAAGCTAGACTAAGCGATAAGTACCTCATTATTTGCCTCCGCCTCAGGCTGTCTCGCGATACCTACTCTGCAAACGATTTTTGGTATTTGATCAAATAAACCGTATCTAATGGAAATAAGTCTATCTGCCGGCTTTGCGGCAATATGGAGAGCGGCAGAAATGGTGGATTCATGTTACCAGTTTCACTCTAATGCCAAAATGATTAATGATACCGCTTTTTAGCAGGTTGTGAACTTAAGGTGTACGATTGCGTTGCCGGGATTCATCAATCAATGGGAGGTCGGTGGGAACTTCAGTTGGAAATAATAGTGTGGTAGATCATCAGAGTTTCACTTCGATATCTCGCGCGAGTTTCCTCAGAAGAGTCTTTTGGAATCGGCACCACGAACTCAACCTCTTCCGTTTATTGGTTTCCGAACTAGTATTTGAGTTCTTTCCATCTGCATCATTTCTCATCAGTTTTCATTTCAATTCCACAGTAACAAGTAAACGGAAGTGTAAGGACTTCTATTCTAGTACTTTGGAAATAAGAGGGTAAAGTCAGGAGATCTATCTTTAATTAATTATGCAGTCGGTCAATATAACCAATATCCACATATACACCTCTTTCTTCCATAGCATGCAAACCAACTGGTATTATCACCGATTCAATGAGGATGAAATTTGAAATCAAGCACTGAAATATCTCTAGAGTTGACTTTTAAGCTATTAAAATTTTCATACCGCTTCCACTCCTCAGACACTAACTTTTTGCCTTTGCACATCAAATTATTACCTCTCTTCCCTTTTATTATCATTATTTCATTGAATTCAATCTAACTACGCGAATTCAGTTAGTCAAAATCATCTAAGCTCTTTCTCCTTTTTTTTGGATCACATATCCTAGACATATGCATCAAGCATTCTTATATTTTATTTCAGTGGTTGTAATAAAATAATAGAATAATGGGAACATAAATAAGAATATTCGTTAGAGGGTACTACTAATAAAATGGACTGAAGATAGCACCAGGAAAGATCATTTTTATGTCTCTTTCCCTTTTTGCAACTCTATAATATCCTACTATCAATATCATTACTTTGGTTTTCTTACATACTCATTATATGACATGAGTTATATATTCCTTAAATAAGTTATTTTGAACCAAACGCCTATTTATTATTTGTATTTTGAAAAACAAGACACTTTTTCAGTGATGGCCTTTAGTGGTTTTTATATAGCGGCACAGGAAAATGTTGCAAAATATAAACCTTAATACCATATAAATAATCCAGGAGACACAGCAGGTACGCGGGAGACCATAGAGGACTAAAACAAGAACAACAACATTCGATTCATCAGCTCAAATGTCTTCGAAAATCGAAAACCTTCAAGCGATAAAAAGTTTTTATGAAATCTTCCCTGGATGTAATCAGTAAAAGATTGGAGTTGAGTTGATATAACTTCCCGAATACTAAATCTTTTTTATGAGACCCGCATAGACTATGCTGCTGACGTAAATAAAGCCAAACAAGCAGTAGTATTTATATCATTCAATAAATGGCTAACATCTCCGTGAGATGGTGTTCTGACTTTCAAGGTAAAAAGGCTCCTGACCCATTAGAAACAAAATAAATAGAAACATAGTTCAATAAAGGGACCAGCGATATAATTGACCTTCTCAATTTTGGTTTCTAACATCTCGAGGTAAATTCAAGGAACATATTCAAGAAGAAATTTGACTCCCACTCAGAGAATGGTTTGTGGGTTGCGAGAACAACATATTAGCCGAACCTAATGAGATATCATGGTGATCAAAGTCATAAAGCATTGGCCATGGACTTGGAAACTACCTATTTACCAATAGAAATGTTGTTTTTCTTCCACACCCGATACATCAGTACAAGCCTTTTGAGTGTTAGGTCATGTTTACTACAGAAAGAGTTCCCTCCTTTTAAAATCTAAAAAATTGACCTGAATTTTTGGATTCACACCATCTCTTTGCCTATACTTGAATCACGATGCTTTGAATACCAACTAAGATTCTTTCTTCTAAGATTCTATTTTAGATACTAAGTAATCACATAATCTCCAATTCTCTTATTCAGTTTATTTTAAAAATTCCAGAAATGGCAATCAACTTGTAATAATAATCAAGGATTTCTCTATAACTAAAATGCCCTCCTGGGTGCAGATACTGAATTTGTGAAAATTAAATCCAGATTGAAGATACTTAGCATCGGCATTCCGCTTGGAGATCGAGATATCTGCTGGATTAGGATACACAATTTATATCGATTAAACAAATTGGCATTGGAATTCAAGCCAAAGCGATACGATCTCATGAAGTTAGCTATATTCTTCGTGCTGATCGGCGGTGATTTACAATATCAGAAATGACCCTAACATCATATATTTAATCCCGCTTGAATATGTTTTTGCAAACGAGATGGTGTCTTTTTTGCACGGCTGCATCTGCTGGAGAGACCTTCTGAATCTCCCTGTTTTTCATTCCATTCTCAAGTCCCTGAACGCCACTTACCATAAGTCTCATTCAGGTGAACCAATTCGTTTAACATACGCCAAGTATTTTTTTATGTAACATAATGACACCGAAGCCCGTACGGCCGGAACACTGAATCAAGCTCCTTTATTTTTAGTACCAACAGTTGGAATTATTTTCGCCTCTACTTGCCTGCCTAAAAACCAGATCCGAAACTGATACATTCAAAACCAGGCAGTTCGCATTCAGATTTATGAATAACTGAATACCCATACGCTTTGCAGAGATATATAGTCCATTTTAGGATTCCATTTAAAGTACCATGACCAAAATGGACTGCCACCATCATCTGTTCCTAAATTGATCTTAATAATATCTTACTTATCATTTCTCTCCACCTTTTTAAGAGACGAGACCTGAACTCAAATAAAGGTTATTGCCGATGGAACCTTCTTCTACCTATGATTGGACGTGGGGAAGCTGCACGACTCCCAAGTCGATTCTATTCTCGCTAGACATTTCTCTTTTTGTTATTAAATCAAATGGCTGCCAAATCAAGATAGTGCGGGTATCGCTCTTTCTAACAGTCGTCATGATTCCAGTAATATTGTTCCGGTGTATCGTCAGTCATTTGAGAGGACCAGTCAAAGAGTTTTCTTTTGGTAAAACAAAATGTCTCTCATTTTATCAATCAGATTCTTTTTGTTTCCAGAAGGAAGATCTTGTATATTGACGCGGGGATGCGAATCCCTTTGATCCACGTCCGCCAGTAATCATCACCCCAAAGCAACATTCTCACTGAAGCCTTTTTAGCACCAATCGATCAGACGTCACAGAAGCTACACTGGCAAAACTCAAGCGGATTGCTTGAAACTCAGCTTCTGCCAGTGCGCTTTGAGTATTGAGGATGCTAACATTATTTAATAAGGTGATCAGTGAACAAATTTATTTTTCTTGCAGCTCGATTCCATAGACAAATGCCTGGCAATCAATTGAGTTCTCGGAATGAAAACGTTCCAGACGATTCCGTCTTCTAGAACCAACATACTTGCCAGTGTTGGCTGGCGTACCGCAGCAATCTCTACATTGCTACTATGACCGATCTGCGCTAGGATCAGTAAACCTTTTTTGATCTTAATTAACTTGGAATCACGACTTTTTATATTAGCTCAGCTGTAAGAATCCCAAGGAATGCAAGAATTCTTGTAATACATTCATTCCAACCTTAATCCTCTTTGAAGATTTACTCGATGTTGAATCAATCAGGCAGCCTTCTATACCTTATTCCACTTTTGGAAGACCACACCATTATATCCCTGGTGTCTCGATTTTCCCTTATATAAATACCGGCTTATATGATCTCAGTCATAAAATTTCCCCATAATGGCCATGAACAATTTATATCTGGAAGTAGCCAAACAGGGAAGCTTGCTGATCATGGTCTGGTCATAATCGCGCTTCAACAAATATAAGCAATGGCCAGATTTTAGGTGAGTCCCGTTATCTATCACACACATTTTGACAGATAAGACTTTGTCAAGACGCTATTATTGAGAGGGATCTCTTCGCAACAGTAACATAACGAGCGGATAAAATGTTCAATTCAAATTGGATGGATTAGAAAATAATGCTACTTCCTGGATCAGTGAGTATAAATTCTACTACTTTCATCCGATTGACATAATATTTTATTAACCAGAAAGTCTCCTGATTTTAAATTAATCAAGTTGGAAATATAATTTGTTAACAGGATCTGATGAAAGTTTTAAATGTGTAAAATAAATAAAAATTATCCATTGGAGGTGATCCACAAGAGTCCAGACCAGAAAAATCCCAATTTCAATGTGGTAAAATCATTTTAGATGAATTCTTTTTATTTTGCATTATGATAATTTTACTCAGTTGAACGAGGCTATTCAGAACACTGGATGATAGCAAAGTATCAATGGTTGAATTTACTGACTTTCTATTAAGCAGCATGTATGAATGAAGTTCCCTGATTAGGTAGGATTTAAGGGAATTTATTTGATCTTGCTAACTTGGGATAAATGAATAAAACAGATTACTTACTGGTACGCAATCGATCCATTATCCGATGAGCTAATCCGCAGAACTGAGGAATCATTTCTTTTCCGATATATGAAATAGGAAATTGCCAAATCGATTCTTAAAAATATACGAATCAAATCGCGTTTGTTCTTTATTTCAACAAAAGAACTGCGAGCTTATTAGTTGAAGATTTTTATCTTATTAATTCAATACCTAAACAAGTCCGAACTAATAGAATACTTGTATTCAAATTCCTCTAACCACAGTTGACTTTCCAGAAAGGATGGTGGCTAACATCAAAGTTGCACTTCATCACTTTCTTGCAAGATATCAATGGAAAGTAGCCTAAAATTAAGGCCCATCCGTTATGTCATATGTAACAGCGGAATTAAGACAAAACAAACTGCACTTTTTTTTGCTAGAGGTATAATCCATTGGACATGGGATCAATTTATCAATTTTAGACGTTCTTAATTTCCCTTTCCCTTCTGGTAGGATCAAGGCTTACCTTTATACCAGGATATTTTATCAGTATCACAGGAATGAATATCTCCAGAAATATTTTAAAGTTCAATTCTATTTTTTTCTCTCCTCCGTGCCAACCCTCTACTCAGCTTCTTATTATTTAGGTGATTTGCAACAATCTACTCCAACGATACTACCCACACATACCATTATGAAGAAGATCCGAGATGGAGATGCTGCACTTCCCCTCAGGAATGAAAAAAGATCCACTTTCATTTTTTAGGTTTACGTGTTTTGGCATGAAATTCCAGCAATCGCCGATACTCAGTCAAATCTTGTACAGGGATTGAATACATTTCGATATTCCCATATCATATTTAGTAATCCCAGAGACATATTTCTAACCATCTAGATCATCAGAAATAGAAAAATACCTATTTATATACGGAATACCATTTAAGGGATTTCAGGCGAATGCACTGGAAGAGGCGTGATCTAATCTCGCACTCGCTAGAGTTGATTAGATAGAAGAAATAAAGTATTTCCGCCCTCATTGACACAATAAATTAGGGTTTATAATGCGCAAAATGGCATGGATATATTAGATTACAATAAAATCCGAACTAAAGTGAGTGTCTCCAGCCGGTGTTGGTATTACAGAGAAAATTAGAAACTATAACGACAAACGAAAGATCGCATTCGGATTGATCTTGATCTTTGCGGCCCAGAAGGAGACTGAACTGGATCTATGCAGACCTCTAATAATACTTATAAAATAGCTTGTTTTGGTAATAGTGCACATTCCGCCTGCCATAAATTCAGATTACATGATACATCAGTACTCCAGTGCATTTCTCCGTCTGAATCTAGATAACTATGTTTTAGACCCTCTCTTTAAAAATAAAAGTAGGCGTTCCTGCGCGAATCTCAGCAATCCGCTGTTCAGATTCTACATATTGATCATTTTAGACTAAAGAAAACTTTTTCATGGAATATTGACATTATGAATAAGATCTTCACTCTCAAGCAATTACATACAAGTCTATCAGAACATGAAAAGGCAGGATGCCACCGCTGACCAGTACGTGTCGGATGAGACCAAATCCTCATTGAAATTTATTTTTCCATTACAAGGTGCTCTCATATTCTGCCGTACCCCGTGAATACGCCATAGTACGTGAAAGTTCTTAGTGTTGGTTGGTACCTGATTCTCCAATCTAATGATTGACCCACAATAATACCTGCAGCTTCTCCCAATTCCAACCCAGGTCGCCGTGCATATGGGGCTCCCGCCCACGCATAATCGACCAGATCCAAGATGTGTACTCTTACGAGGCAAAGGTTCGAATAGATATTGGTTGTTATCGAAGGTTATGAATCTATTTACACAGCCCAATCCAATATCTTGTTTCAGTATGCAATACATGTGGATTATATACATCATCTGCTAATACACAACTTGATGTGATTGAATGAAGTCCTTTCTGACACCATCCCCATTCCGAGACTCACAGAAATACCAACGGCTGGCATTTTTAATCTATTCGTCAACTACAACAATGTTATTTGTCCTACTCAACAAATCCTACGCTCCAGATATCAGCATCAATGTTCGTACGGCGTATCCACAACCCTTACTGCGGCTCCATGAATAATGTATATTCTGTTGAAGGAGGCCCTTCTCGTAAATTAGCTTTGAATACCGGTAAATCAATCATTTGTCGCCAGGATCCGACATTAAACCTCTCCTTACCTGCTAATTGATGTACACAGGATGCATTTCCTCTGGCTCTGAAAAGACATAATATGAACATGGATTACAAGGGTCAGTCATGGTAAAGTTGAATTCATTTCTTATCGCAAATATTCACTTATAACACTTACTATATTTCGATGGATTGGGCATATTTTCTACGCGTTAGTGCATTTCCACAATGGTGGTGTTTTCTAAAATCAAAGCTTTGTTGTTCAGCATCTTGAACTAGCCATCTCTCTTGAGAGATGATTGACAAAGATCATCAATTCCCTAATGAATGGATGGCATGATAGCTTATTTGAAACCAGTGTTTTACTTGATCAGGTATAATGGGAGTGTATCCCATTCCGAAGTGATCTATTAATCGACTAATAAAGTCGTTTTGGCGCAGTTCCGTCTATCGGTTTATTGCTTGAAGACCAGATTGGCCCGTTCTACCCATAAGTACACTCCATGTTATGTTTGAGTAAGATTCGGCAATAGATTTTGGTCAGTGATTGAAGGCTTCCACTTTCTTGATCTTGATTCGCGCCAAATTTTCGGAACTATAATCCTAACTGAACCAGAGAGCCTGAATTCGCACCGGTATTATACAATTACCTTTTTGGTTAGTTAGGTAGTACCATAGAAACAGGCGTAGAGAAAACCCTGTACAGCTTCGTCAATTTCTCGATAAAGTAGTATGACCAGCAGTAATAATTCGAATGTATGAAAAATAATTTTTTTATGTAGCTTCAGCTCTATTAGATAGTGTTCATAAATTTCATAATAAATGCCTAAAGATTCATAGTGAACCTCGATGGGAGTTTCTCTTGGAAACAATAACGCGTTGATCTAGTCGCCACGAAGGACCTGAAAGACTATCTAAATTTATTTGTTTCTTCCGATAAGCTCCAATTTGCATCATAGGAATTTACAAAAGGTTCTTTCCTATACTCATAAAAGCTTAATGTACTCACTTCTCTTGGTTTGATATTTGTGCATTACCTGAACTATATCTATTTATACAAATACCTCGACGATTTCCACTAGTTAATGCATTAAAGTCCCATAAGCATATCTCTTGGTTGGTACGAAATGGATCTCAATAGCTGGAGACAAAGATTTATGAAAACATAAGTAAACAGGCTTTCCTTGAGCCTATCAAGATAACAGGACATGAACAGCCATTTGATCACCCATCAAAATCTGCATTGAATCCACCCACCTGACTAATGGATGTCAAACCAAATGGCACGCCCCTCCACTCATGAACAGGGCTGAAATGCCTTACCCCTAATCTATGCCTAATGGGTTGCTCTATTCAACAATACAGGATGTCCCCTCATAACTCTGAAAGATTTCCATACAATGGATTCTTTTCACGAATTTTATCTTACTAGCTCCTATGTTTGAAACACAGATGTTGTCTGTGAGACCGATTGAATTACAAATGCTCTGGAAAAGTTCTATTGCATAACTACTCAGGGCAATCCACATCGATATAATGAAGTGAATACAACAATGACGAAACCTTAGAATAATCGACTCTTTGCCAGCAAGCCAGAGTCTCACGAAATCTTCCCTCTTTGCCCTCAATTACATCGGAAATGAACATAAACTTTATTAGTGACTATCACTTCATTTGGTTGACCGCAGTTCCATTATCAGAGAGGCATCACGGCACTCTGTACTAATTTCTCCTGACACATTGAATAATTCCGCGGTGTGCACAGATCTACTTGTTGTTAATCAGATCAGGTAAGGCTGATGACCGATAGATAACTCTTCTATGAGGTTCATTAGCTATCCGAAACTCATTAGTTTCCCCCATCTATCTGAATGATTGTTCTCAACTCCGGGAAGGACGAAGTAATAGACACAGAACCATCCCGCTCTGATTTTCTATATTTGTTCGAATAAAATGTTTAGCCAGTTCATATCTAACTAAAATCAAGCTTATTTAACCTTTCGATCTTCCCGATTTCATTTCCAGTGGGTCATCTTCGCTTATTCCATTCAACATAACGAATTTTCTATAAATTCCTTATTCATTAAGATCAGATAGATTATTCTCAGATAATACACACACACAATAAATTTCTCGATTTCGAAAATATCGAAACTATACAGGTGTAAAGTAAGCTAGGATATTGGCAACTTGCCGTTGGTTCCATATTCATGGCCAGACACTCGTAATCCCCGGCGTAAAGTGAGCTTTTTTAGTTGCAGGCCTCATGAGAAAAATTACAGGATAGGATCACTCTCAGTATCCCCCAACACACCAAATCTGGACGTGAGATTTCCCTTTCCCTAAAGGCTCAAGTAGATAAAAAATAAGAGAGAAAGGTTATCACTTTCAAATTACATAAAACCCCAACACAAAAGATCTACTCGCACCTTACTAAATTTCCCACTTTAAGTTTCAAGACAACGCATGATTCATTGGTTCCATCTTTTCTTGTATTTCTATACTATGAATTCTTTTTTGTCCACTTATGATCTATTGAAAAAGATTTCAAATTTTGAGTAGTCTACTTCCTTTGGGCTGATCAATCCGCCAATTTTAAAATTATCTAAATTAAGGGGAGTACCTTGAAATTCATAAAGATTTGATTATATATATATTGTTTGATTAGATCTTCATGATCTGGCTTCACCTCGACGGTTATCCACAATACTTTAAAGTCTGCGCATATCGAATAGACTCTCTATAATTTACATATTTGTTAACTTGGAATTGAAAGAATTTTCTTTTAGTTTCAAAAGTCTTTTGCGAGGTACAAATCAGATTCCTATGCCTTTTATTTATTTGTTACGATCGACCATAGATCAATTTCCCCATTTATATTGTGGAGATAGTGACTCACTGGACTTTCAGCTGTTTACTCCCCAAGCGACATGTGAGGTTCAAGGCATCCCCAATTAGATTGACTGGGATGACAGTTTCCTCATTCTCAAGAATCACTAAAATAATGAATTTTGATCAAATCACACGTCGCATTATCTAGCCCCTCTAATTCTTTGAGGATCTATCTAAGATTATAATATTCTCAACTAGAGACATTTTAGCTACAGACATGATTGAGGTTACTGGGCGTACCGAGGTTGATCATATCCCATTTATTGATCTTCGTATGTGAGAATCAACCAAATTCTGACTCCACCTTTATTCACAAATTTTGGATCTTCCTTTTCAGTTCCACTCTAATTTCCGCGAAGCTACCAATTCCATTTTATAAATCCAAGAATTCTTTTATAAATATATTATCTATCAGTTTATTCGTTTTGTCATTTGTAATGAAATGATATAGGAGTTTTGCTCACCTCATCAACTATCTTTCCAAACCTTGAGTATTTTGAGGCCTTTAAGCCCACTTATTTATTGGGAGGAATTAGTGATCAGTTCAGTTGTTGATCTTTACACTGATCAGTCATAGAGATAAAATACTAAATTAATTTACGATTAGAAACTACCTTCCCTCTTAATCTGAGTTTTATTCTCAGATGAGAGTAAGTTAGGTTCAGGGTAAAGATCACAGTTCTCAGACAGATAAATGAAAGTTTCTGAGGCATCCTCTAGAGGTTTTAGTATGTTATTCTCAGCATTGAAGTGGTACCAAGTACTTCTTGGCGAGGCTCTAATATGATCAGATTTTATAAAGTAAGCATTTCTTATAAATGAGCAAACCACCAGAATCCCTTCTGGAGCTGAGCTTCTCCATCTCTCTACCCGTTGTCCTCCTTGCTTTTGCCTTGCTTCCTCTGAGGGATTGCCAGCATACCAAGTTACATACCATCGCTGGGCACTTATGGGTTTATCATCAACAAGATAGATTAATTTTTAAGATATAAGGACTTTCCCTGTAGAACGGGCTATTCAAAGGATTCCCCGTCCTTCCATCAAATATTCTAGCACCACTGGATTAAATAAGTTCAATTGCCGACGATTCATTTGTTTGCATTTACTAAATGATATAAGCTCAGGAAGATACAGTTTTTCTCGGAAACTTAAGCTTTCGCATATCTCAATCAAAGCGCTGGTTCACGATAATATCTATCTAGCAGACTCCACGATAACCAAGTGGTACATTCAATCTCTGTCCTACATTCATTCAATAGAGGTACTCTAATGATTCGGAAGAAAGCCATATCAACTTTGGGTCTTCCATCTTGCCAAATAAGGCAGATCTTACATCTAAGTCAAAGATCTTGAGTGATACATATTTCTATTGCCGTGCTCTTCAACTTTACTGCCTCTACTTTGATTTTTCGCGTTTCTGTGGAAATATATACACGAATCATTTCTGAATTCTACTGCTAGACCCCCTGCTACAGATCCCCTCCCTCAATGCTTTGACCTACTCACGATAGGTAATTTTAAGCAAAATTTCTTTTAAGTGAATACCTGGATGCCAAGGATGGCTCCTTATTATATAATTTTATCTTCAGGGCATCTAGTGATTCTTTCCACCACCTGGGCTGTGCAATTTTACCTGCTAAGATGTCTCTTTGCATCTGCACCCGGGTCCAGCATCACAATTCCAGTTTTATCATAAATTTCAGATGTAAATGGAAGCTTCTAGTGTATTATTTCATTGGTAACCACTTTCCGGGCCTTGACACTCCATGGAGTCTAGATTTTCATATTTCCATATGCCGAAAAGATGTATAAATATCTTCATCTACCAACCGCTCCGCTAATGAATTACCATCCCTCAAAATTATAACATTGCACCATGGCATACTAAGGCCTACTAATGCATTTTTCCCGAAAGTTTCAACACAGCTGTAACTGTGCGCCATTCGCCAAATTTGTCCCTTTTTAATGTATTTATCGCTGAACCTGGGGTTTTAGGTGTTAGCACAATATTTTATGCCAGAACATTGATACATAACTAGACGGATGTAAAGTATCTCTACAACCGCAGTCAAAGAGATCTTATCCATATTGGCTGAAATAGTTTTTCCCTCGTGTTTCGGCTATAGAAAGGCCCCGGAATCCTGGAGGCTGCCTGTCAATTCCAACCAGTTCCAACAAGCCATCTCTCCAGATGAGCACGAGGAACTGCTTGACATTGCACATATTCAGGCTCCTTCAGAGGCTCAATTCTTATCTTATTATGATTCTGATAAAAAGAATAGGAAGAGCTAACAGAAAAATGTGGAAGGAAAAATGTTTGAGATGACTGAAGCTGACTTCATTCTGTGATCAGAATTCTCCGACATTATCGTGCCAGACAGAGCGACACATGATTGTTCCTGAATATCTACAGTTCAAAACGAAAATTTCCACTTCACCTATGGTATTTCATCTATACCCTGACGATAAATAAAAGTATGCGTACTGCAGTTGATCTCTCGAATTTTCACCGAACAGACTGTCTAGAGTCCCCATTGACCAACCTTCCACTTTGTTGATAAGGAACCAATGGCCAGCAACGTGATTCCGGCACGGTCATGTCATTGGATAAATACACGCGCAATGACCGGGATTAACATATCTCACGTATGTCCGAAAACTGGCAGTTTCACCTTACTTAGTCACATCCGGAGGCCTGAGGCCACCAGTTTGCTCCTTAGACTGTTTGTAGCTGACCCAGATTCGAGTCAAGCTTGAGATCATTGGGATTAATAGGCCGAAGGGAATTCAGAAATTTAGAGTGGCTAATAGGTTTGACATTTTAATTTTTGAGGTCAAACCATATCAACATTCTGTGAAATTAACTCCACCTATAGTTCCCTCGGGCCATATTTCTAGGCAGGCAAAGACAATCCAAAGTGAATGCCTTAAAAGATCCATCACAGAACAGATACGTTTACACCAAACAATTCTGACTCATCTCAAATTACTTCTTGTTTCCAAACTTTAGTCAGTGTGATGATCCATGGCTTACTTATTACCTCTCGCGGTAACCGAAAATGATTGTTCTGAGGATATCGAGGTTACGACCTTCAGTTCATACTTCGTCAGCCAATCATTTCTGAATTCGCACTTTATTTGAAGAACAACTTTTGTAATTCCTTGCATGGGATTCAGAAAATACAGGATGTCTCACCGCAAGGCAAATTGTGGATAAACCAGGAAATGGCATTTTCTTTGTTGATTTTTTCTCTCCTTACATCATTGAAAGACAAAATTTCTAGGATGAAACGTTCTCTAGATTTCTCTTGAATTCAGACCCATAGCTGATGATGGAAGACTGGGGTAGATGCACTTTGTCCTTTAAGACATATCACTTGCTTTTCTATCAATCTAATTCGATCTGCCTCCCCAATCTGATATTACAATTGTGTGTTGTGGTAAAGTTTCGTTATGGTCCAACTCTGACCATTAGTAAATACAGAGACTTTACTGTTTGTTGATCTGCAATTCTATATATTCCATTTCTTTTTACTAGACCGATTCTTTCGTTAGCCGAGATATTTCCAGTAAAAATAGACATGACTAGCGTATCACCTACGATTTTAATTATTAATCACTGCGGATCTGCACGAATTCAGAAGAATACATGAGATAAATTCATACGGCGAATATCTTTCGGCTATCATTTAGTTTCTACTAATTTATAAGAATTTACACGATAGTGAAATTCTACTGGCCATTGATCTGTAATCTTTCAATTTCAATGCAGACACAACGAAGTAAATCCGTCAAACCCTGATCTAGTGAAACCTACAAAATCCTTCCAATTGTATCACGAGGTAAACTTAGGTGTATGGGCCGCTCCTCGTTTTAAAACCAGCAGGCGTTTTAATTTCCCATTTCTCAAGGGAGAATGCCACTTACTATTCATTCTTTAACCGGAGTATCTCAGATGATCTGAGGATCAGTCTATAATTCATTTGCTGAACATCACATGGGTTTTGCTCAACTCCCCTGGGATGTAGATGACATTATTAAATTGAAATATCCAAAAGAGGAGTTTTCATTTCTGCATGAAATAAGATTTTGATTAATTGGTGAGCAATACAGGCTTGGAAAGGGTTGACTAAACATCACTAGAAAAGAAAGTCTATACTTAGACTGTAGTTGAGGTAGTATAAGATTTTGTAGAAAATATCAGAAACAAAGGTCATTCAAATTACTACTGTATGATATTCCAGATTCCAATAAACTTGAATATGAAAATAAATCAATTTGGCATTGATCCTTTTAGTGAGAGTTGATGAGGAATGAGATGAAAATAAGAAACAGCATAGAATCAATTTGAAAACCTTTTTATTGCGTTTGGGTTTGATTATTCAAAAAGATTAATTCAGAAAAAGAGTTCTACTGCTTTACTTATTTTGACGCAGAGTAAAATTGGTGAATTGTATAATAAGAAGTTGTATTTATTAAAATACATATTTAAGTGCGTATATAGATATTATACGTATTCGCAACTTATTGTATTACCTTTCTTTTTGCTAGCACAGGCACCAGCAGCGTGCTCTTTAAAAATTTTCTGTTCAATTAAAAGCTAAAACTGGAATAATTTCCACAAGTATAGAGAAACAAAAACTCACATATATAAAGGCTCCTAAATATCGGTCTAAAGGTTTGGCTTTTTAGTTTACATGAGTTCACATATACCAACGCATGCTTATAATACAAGTTTAAGATTGATTGTGAAGAACAAGACACAGTATCAACTTGGATTGGCTTCCATATCAGGGAAATCAAATCCAATTTGCGATTCAAGCCAGTCATGGGTTCGCGATCAAAGCAAATCAATAGTTCGGGTTCAAATTGTCTAATCTTTTAATTTTTGCATTTAAATCTACATTTTATTTTCAATATAAAGTGAAAAAGTTAGCCTGAGATAGTAGAAGATTACTAGATGGGGGTAAAATAAGTCAATAAAGATGGGAAGTTTTATAAAAAATAAAAAAAAAAAAAAGGATTAAAAAAGAAATAAAGTTCCAAGGACAAGAAAAGCCTTTGTAGTAGTCCGTGAAAAATCAATCTGTTTTGGTATCATTCTAGTGACATGGCCGAGTGGTGAGGCAGGGGGACTGCAAGTCCACTTTCCCACAGTTCAAAATCGGGTTTGCCTACTTTAATAAAAAAGCCTTAGCAAATCCCTTGGGTGGCTGCAGTAAAACCACTTGAATTCTTTCCAGGCTTTGACTGAGAAAACAGGTTGTTGGTACTTGCTTGATTCAAAGTACTCCGGCGCTGAGAGTTTTAAGATTTATAAATCCTAGACACAATGAGTTGATGTCTCGCTGTGGTAAAGGGGGTTATCAAGGACTTGATTCCCCTCTACTACCTAATTACCCTAATCTTTTGACTACTAATTGAGTGTTTAGTTGATTGGATCTTGAATTGAATTGGACAGCCTGTTGAAAATAATTCAATTCCAATACTTATATAAGGACGGAAGATCCTTTATACACATACACGATATACGACAGGATCACAAGAATCTATGAATGCTCAGGTATCAATCAATACTAATTGGATTAGATAATTCAAAGTTAAGTTGTTGAATTTAATAATTGAATGTAAAGAAAAAAAGAAGGCTCTTTTTCAACAGCCTTGCACAATCAAGAATCTAAAGGTTAAGTAGGCATTTAGCTAATGATTGTTTTTATTCTTTTTACTTCAAGCTTTTGGTTTCGGAAGGTCAAGAAAAAACTGAACCTTAGTATTACTTTCCATGTTCCATTGGCCAACATCAACTTCAAAGGGGGAGTTACTATTTTATTTTGTATATTTTATCTTTCCAGTTGAAATGATATAAATCCTTTTCTGCTTTTCTACAATGAGTGTTTTGATTGGTTTATCAAGTTTTCAGACGATGCACTTTTGACTATCTAATAATTCTATATATTAGTAGCAATGCAATCTCATCAATTCTTTGATGAATTATAGGGATAAGGGGCATAATTCACATGGATATAGTAAGTCTTGCTTGGGCTGCTTTAATGGTAGTCTTTACATTTTCCCTGTCACTTGTAGTGTGGGAAGAAGTGGACTATAAGGGTATTACTGATTGAGTTGAGGAATCGTGCTATATCAATTGTTTTCTAAATCGTTCCGCAACGCGTTTAAACTCTTTAGTAAAGAGAATCTAAAGATCTTCATTTTATTTTGAATTCCATTCTATTCAGAATAAAGTAATATATTCTATAAATCATACTCTTTTGATCAAAGAGATATTTCCTGCTCCTTTTCTTTGTATTTTGAATCTGTATGATAGAAACCTTTTTCCAACAAGAATTTCAATCAACGGACTCTTAGCAGGCTTAGAGACGGATACGAAGGACGACCGGACCCTTTTTCTATTATTCTTTTTCTTGAGATGTTTCTCTCTTTACTGTTCCATTACCGTTTACTGTTCAAGAAAATTTATTTTGTTAAGCGTATATGGACTTTCTATAAAAAATGGTTAAAAGGTGGTTATAAACTTGATGATTATCGAACAAGATATTATAGATAAAGAGTAAAGTGAGTGACATATTGCACATTTAACGCGCCTTTAGCTAAATCTAATTATCTTATAAATTCTATTTATGCTTTATCAGATCTCATTTCATAGCATGGTTGAGGTGGTTAAAAATCGATGAGAGCTTACTCTTCCTTTCAAAACCGGAAAGTGCTCATGAAACTATTCAATCAATTTAAAGTTTGCTAATTATTTTATTACTATACACCTAATCAGTTTTACTTCATTGCTGAATTCCTTTCTTTTGATAGATACCTGGATTCTAGTTAAAATAATATAAAAATAGAATAATTAGAACCTAAGACATAAGAATAAAATGATTCTTTCAAATTGATCAAAGCAAAAAACTATATTAATATTAAATAAATAAACTGGGATGATATAGCAATTCCATACATGGAATTGCTATCCACATAAGCATACACGAAGATAATATATTTAATCTATAATTATACTAATATGTAGATCGTATGGTAGAAAGATTCATCTATTTCTTTCTACTATACGATTTCTATACTGGATACTGGGAATTGTAGTCGTCTTATTTCAGTTAAAGTTTAAGACGCGAAATGCGTTTTCAGTTTATTTTCGTGAATTCTTGAATTAAACTAAGTTTACTCAGTTTAAGTCAAATTAATTATTTTGACTGACTGTTTTACATAAATGATAAGTAAAAGGCGGTAGGAATTAAAATGAATAGTGCGGTAGCAATAAATGCAAGAATATTGACTTCCATAATATAAATAAAATCAAATTTAACAATAACCGGGATTTAATCCATAGAATGACAAGCCCTCTCCTTTCAATTCAATGGATGAATTACCTCTCGATGGTTTTGAATCGAATCAATATCATGAATAACAATATCTGAATTCTGAAATGAATTCGTCGTCAAAAATGGAATAGTATAACATAGGAAGTTCGTTTAATCATACGAATCCCAACTTAGATTCCTGATCTAAAAAAAAGCCCTTTTATCATTCATTTCTGTTCTTTTTTAATTTGTATTACCTTGCATCTCCCATGTATAATTATCCGATGAAGTATCATATGATCACCCTTCCCCATTATTAACACAGTTTCAACCTCAACTAAGAAAAACCACTCCAAAAAATGAGATTCTATTCCATATCCATGAATCTGGAACAATCGATAAAACATATCTCATCTTTCTTGAAATGCTTACTACAGTGCTAGCACTAATCGGACTAACCCACTAACATATTCTTTTCTTGGACGAGAAGTAAAGAAAAATAGAGTTTGAAAGAATTTATTAATGTATATTGATTAATGTATTTCGTCGATCCGACAGGACTGACAGGGCTCGAACCCGCAGCTTCACGCCTTGACAGGGCAGTGCTCTGACCAATTGAACTACAATCCCAGGAAATAAATGGGCGGTCTACCAGAAATTTGGATTCTTTTTATCTCCGTATCAGTATTTTGTTTTGTAAGGAGAGGTTATACCCCCATGGTGAATGGCGAATTTTTCGGGCCGAGCTGGATTTGGACCAGCGTAGACATATTGCCAGCAATTTACAGTCCGTCCCCATTAACCCGCTCAGGCATCGACCCACAAAGAATCACGCGGAAACTTATTGGTAATCCATGATCAACTTCTTTGCATGGTAAATACCCCTACCCCGGGGAAGTCACATCCCGCTGCATCCTTGAAAGAGATGTCCTGAACCACTGGACGATGAGGGCTACTTGCATAACCGCTATCATACTATGATTATAATATAAATATTTTATATATTGTCAATATAATGGAATGTTATGATTAAATAATAATAAATGCTATGATTAAATAGCAAGGATTTTCACCTTTCATACCTAATTTAGAGGGGATCTTTTGGTTTGTGATTCATATTCATGAATTATTCATTGGAATTAGTATTCTTCTTCTCTATTCTATATATAAAGATATATCATTTCGTCTAATAGAAATAGAAAAAAACCATAAGACAGGATATTCTTATTTCATCATTGAATTTTATCCCAGATTTGCTAGAGTAAATCTATTTTATTATTAATTTTATTCCAAGATTTTCTTAAACAACCAAGAGTCTACCACTATGTCTGTATTTCCGTATTCTATACTATATTTCTTATTTATATGATATGTAAATATGTAATATAATATGATAATAGATCTATATTATCAACATGGTGATACATTTAGAATTAAATGAAATAAGCCCCTTTAACTCAGTGGTAGAAGTAACGCCATGGTAAGGCGTAAGTCATCAGTTCAAATCCGATAAGGGCTTTGGTTTTTCATAAAATTGCAACCATAGTATTTCGATTCTCCTTCAAATAAAAAAATGAATATTTCTAGTAAAAAAGTCACTAAGGGATAATACATTTGCTCCATTACAGTATTAGTATACTGAGTTAGTTAGCATATAATAATCAGCAGAATTAAACATTTGTTCAATAAAGTTTCAATTATTATGAGATAATGATAAGTTACCTCTTGAATGAACAAACTACATAGTCCTCTTTTCCAGTGTATCAATCAAATCCACAGGAAAGATTAGAAATGAAAATAAGAAAAAGTAAGTGGATCTGACCCGTTGAATCATGACTACTATCTGCTATTCTGATATAAAGTTCGATAGAGATGAGATGAACCATTGATCCTTTTTTATTTCATTTCTTTGACTCCAAAAGAATTTATGGATATTTCCCATTCAGTATATATTTCTATATTTTATGTATATAGATAGAATGAAAAGTAAGGAATAAATTTATTTATTCTGTTTCTAAAAGATAAAATAAAAGAGAAGAGGTTTCTTTAAAGTCACAACAGAACATGGAGAGCCCACTGCTACTAGCTCTCTTTGATTACGATCAATATTACTTTCTAGTGATATTAGAGTCTATTACCAAAATTATGTATCCAATATTTTTGTTCTGACAATCTCTCTAGAGACAGAATGGATGCGAAAGCGCAGACTCTTTTTAAGTCGCCTGTTTTTTTATAAGAATAAAATAAATAAATAGAATACTGTAATGTAATTTGTATATGCACAGAAATTAGAAGAATCAGAAATATCTTTTTTATTATTTATTAATCTCAGTGAAAAGATCTCTTAATTAATGAAGCCAGGACAGCCAGGGTCCCGAGGTCATTGTTTCTAGAACAGTTCTTTCAAAAAATATTCATCTATCTGATTGATGAGTCATAGAAAGACAATTCACGATTTCATATACTTAGTAAATAATAAGCTAAAATGAAATAATTCAGCGGAGTTCATGGATTTATCTAGGAAAAATTTGGAACCTATGTGAATTTTTATCTTCGGAACCACCGGAGATGAGGGCAATGCTGGAAAGATCATGTAAGGTGAATCTTCGGACGCCCCGAGAATACTATGAAGTGCTCGGAAATCGATTAAAATCAGTGAGATAGGAAGGATCACTATGACCCTATGGCCATGGTAAATGCCAGGGACAGAAACTAATTTGACTATTACTATGAATTGACTGGTTACATGAGGTTTCGTTTCATCTTTGTAGGCTAGTCCAGTCTATTGCTCTATCCTTGTGCCTATTTCCTTTAGAGTTGATTCTGCAGGTACGAACCTTTGTAACTTCATAAAGGTATACCCACGGACCGAACCGATTCCTCTTTGGAAGATTGCAATTTCTTTAACTGCCACCAATTTCCACGCCTGCTAATGGATTTGCGCATTCGTTGTTGTTACTGTGGGGTCCTGAAGCACAAGGGATTTTACTCGTTGAATTGCCAATTAGATGATACCAATGACTTTTGTTGCTCTCACTTGGCAACTTTCAGCTTAATGAAACAAATGTTACGTCAATTCGAACTTGCTCGATATGTTCCAATTGCACGACCTTATAATCTAATTGCATTTTTCTGCTCCAATTATGATTGTTTTTCTGTATTCTGGTTTATCCACTAGGTCAATGTTGATTGGTTCTTTACTTACAATTTAATTGTAACGGCTATATTTCGATTCTTCCTATTTTTCAAAGGTTTTTTCATGGTGAGACATTGAATCCATTTCATATGATGGGAGTTACCGATTTACTTTACGGCTGCAACACTGCACGCTATTCATTGGGGCTACCGTAGAAAATACTTTATTTGAAGATGGTGATGGCGCAAATACATTCCGATGCTTTAACCAGCTCAAGCTGAAAACGTATTTAATGAAAGTCACCGCTAACCGCTTTTGATCCCAGATCTGGGAGTTAACACTCTAATAGAGCGTTGGTTACATCTCTTTATGCTATTTATTACCGGTAACTGGTTTTATGGATGAGTACTCTTACAGATGGTGGTCTAGCCCTGAACCCACGTGCCCTATGATTTCGTTTCTCCGGAAGATTCGCGCGGCAGAAGATCGGAGATTGGGCCTTTCTACACCAGAAATATTCTGTAAGACGAAGGTATTCGCGCTTGGATAGCGGCTCAAGATCAGTATCATGAAGAGCATATATTCCTGAGAAGATTCTATACGCGTGGAGGCAATAACTAATCAGGACACAACTTTGTGGCCGTGACCAAGACGAGAGACCGCGGATTTCGCTTGATGAACCGGAAATGCCAACTTATCAACTTATCAGGTATCGGAGTGGAAACTCTGGTAGCGCATGCTAGATAATCATTGGGTGGGCAATGAACCTATTTGGGTCATTCATTTCGACCTCGGAAAGGAAACTGCACGCATAAGGATACATTTTACTTCCCCGCCTAGCTACTCCTAGGTTGAAGTGGAAACTCCTGGGGGAGAAGTTGTGAATACCTTTCACTACTTTGTATCAGGAGTGCTTTCATTTAATTTCCTCAGCGGTTTACACTTTGGAAGTATTTATCATCTTGCTTCTGGGTCCTGAGACGCTTGAAGAATCTTTTCCATTTTTTTCAGTTGTGTATGGAAAGATAGAAATAAAATGACCGCAATTTTAGGTATTCGCTTAATCATGTTAGGGGAAGGTGCTTTTCTTCTAGTATTCAAGGCTCTATATTTTGGGGGTGTGTATGATACCTGGGCTTCGGGCGGGAGAATATGCGAAAATTGCAGACTTGACCGCTGAGTCCGAAGTATCATATTTGATTATTTATTAAAATCACCCTTTGGAGGAAAACAGGATTGACAGTAATGAATGATTTAGAAGATATAATCAGGAGGACATATAATATGTTAGATTCTGTTGCTTACTTGGAGGACTTTGGCATATCTTAGCTAGAGCCCTTCGCATGGGCTCGGCCTCACTCCTAATGGTCTGGAGAAGCTTGCTTATCTTATAGTTTGGGGGCTTCAACAATCTTTGAGATTTCATTGCTTGTTGTTTTGTCTGAGTTCAATAATACCACTTATCACTAGTAGGTTTTACGGACCCACTGGAACAGAAGCTTCTCAAACTCAAGCATTTACTTTTCTCGTTCGGACCAGCATCTTAAAGGAGCTAATGAGGGATCGCTCAAGGGCCTACTGGTAGATGTAAATATCTAATACGATTCCCCAACTGGAGAAGTCATTTTTGGAGGGCTGACGATGCGTTTTGGGACCTGCGATAGCTCCCCTGGTTAGAACCTCACAAGGAGTCCAGATGGATTGGACTTAGGTAAGGTTGAAAAGATATACAACCCTGGCAGAAGCGGCGTTCAGCAGAATATATGACTCACGCTCCTTTGGGTTCTTAGAATTCCGTGGGCGGCAACAATACTGAAGTTCGATCACTGATCAATCATATATCTCCGAAGGAAGTTAGTTAGCCACCTGCCATTTTGTTCTAGGATTTTCTTCTTCGTAGGTCAGTCGACGGCGCATGCGAAGAGCTCGTGCATATACGGCAGGATTTGAAGAGGTTGATCGTGATTTTGAACCTGTTCTTTCCCATGACTCACTCCTGAATTGAAGAATGGAACAGGAGATCCGATGGCAGAATAGGAATTTGCCTTTCATTTGCGTTTGATCATACAGCTTGGGATCAGGGGCATACTTACAACTCTTTTGGAAGTGAATTCAAGGTGGTACCTTTTTTCGCCTCATTGCTATAATCTGTTTTTTGGATTGACTCAGCTGTTCCACCGAGTCAATCCTGCTTATCATGGCAGTACGGGCATAACCGCAAAATAAAAGAAAAAATCCATTCAATTCAGTGAGCAAGGGGGAGGAGGAGGGATTCGAAACCATCAGCGTAGTTCTTTGTTTAAAGAACACTATGCCCATTTTCAAGACCAAGGCTATCATACTCAGCCATCTCTCTCAGAAGGATCTTCTTCTATTTTATTCCTCTAAATAGACCGCGACCGCAAGGAGTGAATACCGCTACTATCTATAGAAAGACACTCAGGATGCCGGCTGAATCCATATATCCGTAATAGCTATGCTTCAGCGCGCCCTTGTAATACGAAAGAGAATGATGAAAAGTTAGTCATAAAGTCATACAGAATCAAATGGATTCATGAGAAAGTAAAATCCCCTCAACTGACTGTATTATGACTAATAGAAGGATCAAAATGTTATAGTTCATTTGTTGGCGAAGCTTGGAGGAGACTAAAAGCATGATACTTGCTGCTTCAGTTAACATCATTTTTGCGTTAATTACTATTTCATCAATCTTATTGATTAACGATAACATATTGTATTTGCTTCTCCTGATGGTTGGTTGAGAGTAACAAAAATATTGTGACCACTCGTAAATCATTATGGGTAGTTTTAGTCTTTCTGAATTATTATCACTTAGTTCTCTTATCTCTTGAAGCCTATTATTCCCCAGATCCAAAAGCAGAAAAGACCCCGAATCTGTGCTAAGTAGAGGAAATTCGAAGGTGAAATCTAAATAACTTGAAAAAAACTAAAAACCCTAATTACTGAAATAATTTATTTAATAAAAACAACGAATATGAATGTATAAGATATACTTATATAAGATATATAGCGCTATTATTATGTATAGAGTATATATCACAAATGAAAAAATGCGGATATGGTCGAATGGTAAAAATTTCTCTTTGCCATGAAGAAGATAAAGGTTAAAATTACCACTATCCGCTTAAGATAAAATAAGAATAGATTTAATTAAAACTAAATTAAAACTAAACCTCAATATACTAAAAACATGATAAACAAAAATATTCAAAAATATGATATGATTATGATAAAGGGTATATACAAGGAGTTGAGTATACTTATCTTCAGTCGCGAGATAAATCTATTCCCCTTTTCCTTTTACTACCAACTCCAAGCGTCAATTAATGAATCGTGAGTCAACCAGAAAGAATTGTTTACGACAAACAAGATATTTGCAGGAACAGAATTTGAACCCCGTGACCTCAAGATTATGAGCCTTGCGGTAGCTGCCAAGCTGCTCTGCCCCGCGCGCTGAAGGAAGAACTTAAAACTAATAATATTATGCAGACAAAGGTTTAATATCGCCCTTTACCATGTCTTGTATGCATTAGAATTAGCCCCATTTGCTACCAGATAGTGAGGGAACTCTAGGATCACCGACCATGGGAAATGAATTCAGAGTTAATGTTTACCAACGATCTTGTTTGCTCCTGGCAACAAACATGTATGAACCATTTCACAAAGTCTATGCGGGAAAGTCGAAAGTCTCGATAGTTAGCTCTCGGTGTCTGCCGATCGCAAAACAACGTCGACAAAGACGTGTTGGGAACTTATATTCCATGATGAGAGTTGTAACTTTCTGCGTGTTCCACATTTGTACTCAGTGAGCATGTAGCTTTTCTTGACTTCATTTTTAAGGAGTGACGGATCGGATGATGTGTATGATCAATTTTGTCTCTTTTCTTCCGCTCGGCCCACCTTTCCTCGCTTCATAATGGTTCAGTTCCTAATGAAATATTTCTGACAAAAGTCGAATCCTAGATGTAGAAATACTCAAAATATAAGAGCGCAGGATCCTCTGTCCAGAAGAAATGATCTTTTCGGAATTTAACAAATTCAAAATTAACCAAATTTGCCCGATGTGAGGCAATTAAAGCCGCATAAGTGAATATATAACCTGCAGAAGAGTGGGCTGAAATCCACTAATCTTGCTTTTACAATGAAAGGGCTACTGGCTTGTCTCTCCAGCGAATCAAATTGGCTAAAGGTGTGCGTTCATGAGCCCAGGCTAAAGATTCAATCAATTCCTGCCAATACCCACACGCCAGGAAATTAAGAACATAGAAATCCAGTCACTTAACAAGATGTCCAAATAAAACATCCGTACTTGAACTGATAAACTATTCATACCAAAGAGGTTATCTCCATTGATGAAGTTGGGAAGAGTTTAACCACAAATAATCCATAACCACCCATCGGATAGGTGGAAGATTCATGGAATTAAGAGACGTTACCCTACCATAATGTGATATTAACTTCGATGCCAATAAAAAGTGACCATATCCAATCGAAATATTTTAACATCCAAAAAACTTCTTGGAAATAAAATACGTCCCATGCTGAAATATCGCAAAATACCACTTGCACTCTTGGACCATCACTTTTGCAAACCTCTAACCGAAATCCTTTTATCTGGCGTGCTTGGACTGCGCGCGCATACAAAGCACCTTTTACTAGGATCAATATGGTTGTACTTATGCAAACCCCAGAGCAATAATATGATAATGACAAAAAATCTCCAGAACCTATTGTTAAGAATAATGAATTACTATTATTTTCGTTAATAGCATTTAACCAGCCGGAGCAGCATATGCTTCGACCCACATTAAATGCTGATCCCTTTGTTGAAGATATAAAGTACATCAGACCCATATGAAGACACACCATGAGCCAGTTGTATCCATTGAGCAAATATAGATTTACTATCAAAATTTGTTTTTCTGGAGTACTGAAAGCCAAGCATGACATCGTTACAACGAACATGAAGTCCCAAAGTATGGAATCAACGAAGAGCTGGCCCAGCAAATGAGATATAATGCTTCTTTATGGTCACAACATTCTTGCCAATACATTATCCTCATTTTGTTCCGTTATGATGCTCTGGCCAAAGATGGCTCCCATGGGCAAGCACCTGTCATGTTGAACCCACCGATATATTGTTGATGAGTATATAATGCAGCGAGGTCTGTAAGTGCTTATGGTCATGAATGCATAAGCTGGCAAAGTACATGTAATTGAGCTACTAAGGAAGAAATAGTAACCTAATGAAAACTAAAGCAAAGACTTAATTGAAAAATGAAGTAGATTATTGAATATTAGCATCATAAAGACCATATGCACGCCCCTTTAATGCTTTGGAAGAGATTTATGCGCATCTAAAAGATCTTTCATACTGTGTCCAATCAAAATTAGTTCTAACACATATGACCAGCAACGAAGAGAAAGATAAAATAATAGCTGCGTGATGATGGAGCAATATCAGTTAGCCATAAACTGCGCGTTTATGGTTAGGAAATCCCCGAGAAGAACCAGAATAAGTTCCTGCCTGCCCGAGAGTCCCAAATAAATGACTATCCAGAATCGAGTTTGAACATAAGATTCCGCTGACCTGTAAAAGTGAATTACAATAGCCAGGGGGATACTTGTAAGATATCTAGAAATTATTCCATCGAGACAGACTCCCCTGAATCAAGGTGCTTGTATGCTAATGACCTGTCGAAGCCAGGAACTTGCTCCGAAAAAGTCCTGACAAGCCTAGTGAGTTCTTGGGCGCGATTCAGCGCATTTTTGAACACGCGAGAAAACTTCGATTTCGGTTGTAAGATATGAAACCAACCCGCTGTTAAGCCTATGGCGGAAAATAATGATAGAGGAGTGCTCCAGTATAAAGATCTTCGTTCCTGTGCATGAAACCAATTGCATGCCGCCGCTATTGAAACGCCTGAGTAAGCGACACCGGCCGTACCGAGTACCTACTCGAAGTAAAGCTTCCACAGCCGGTGGACCAAAGTACGGATCCCAAATTGCAGGCAATGGGTCTTGCATGTAGAGAGGTCTTGTACCCATGGATTTCAAAATTTCCTTAGCCAAGCTACATGAAACAGATTGCCGGAAGTCACTGAAAAATTATTGCTGAAATTGGCCGAAGTGAAGAAACAAAATATTCTGATAAAGAAGACGATTTCATAATCAATATCATCATGACTCTCGAGAGTCATGCCTTGTTGTAATCTGCGACCAAATACGACAGTAGTGGGGTCCTGAGCCATCCTTAACCTAAACCAAATCTTAATACCATAATGTCTTTCAAATCCTCTAGCCATTATCCTACTGCAATAAGATGCGCTAAGAAGAATGCCCATGTGGCTGTGATTACCCAGAAGGTAATGCGTTACTCCTACAGCACGCCCTTGTACAATGCTCAGAATCGCTTATGAGTAGCAGGAGCGAGCAATTTATTGTGAGCCCAGGCGATGAATTCAATAAGTTCTTGCCATTTAGCACGTCCACTGAATTAGAAACATTCGAGCTAAAAGCCATGCAAAATAAGGCGCCTGAAAAAGAGGCCGTATGCTGATATTGATGAGCCATAAGACTGAATTACCCGGGATACCAGTACTTACATAAGAAATCATGGAGCCTTACATGAAGAGTAATGGCAGAATAGCACGAGGATTCCCTCACACGTGATATGAGTGTGTACCCTGGTCCTTATACCTGCCCCCAGGCTGCTGACTCCGTTTTCTGGCTGAAATGGAAGGTGCTACCGAAATTGCATTGTACATCCAGAATGGTCCTAAGGCGACATGATCAGAAGCCGATACTTAGCCATGTACCTCCTCTTGAGTCCATCGCAAGGAAAACGAAGACCAGGTTTGCTTTATCGGCAATCAAGCAGGAACTACGAACAAATAAAACAGCCTTCAGTAATATCAATACCGTCATGAATCGTAGATACGTGAATGTGATGGACAGATCTGCGGTTCCTAGATGGAGTAGGTAACAAAACTGCTTTTGCTACCCGGCTGCTACTTCATCATCTCCGCCAAGTTAAGCGCTAGTGCTTGCTGTTGCGCAGGAATAATCCCACCGGTGCTAAAGCGTGAGTGTTTTGGCTCCGACGAGCAAGCACAGGTTTGTGATTGGATAACATTTGTCTGAAAGCATATCTTGAGGACGCCCTAAAGCGCTCGTAATATCATTATGAATATACAGACCCAAAAACAATAGAAAACCCAGAAATATACATAAATGGGATGTGACTAGCATGATTTGCATCGCGATAATCTAAGCACACGATCTAAAGATCATTATATCAATTAGTTGGGTCATAGTCTTTACCATAAAAATGGCTGCATGCACCTTGAGCGAGAACAACATGAAGTACCACCCAGTCACGCATGTGATGTGTGAACAACGACAGTTGGGTACCATGAGTCTGGAGCTAGGTATGGATAGGGGCATAGAGTACATATGGTGAGCTACAACAATAGTTAAAGAGCCCTAACAAGCTGGAGTTAAAAGAAGAGATTATTGGGCATGCCATGAGGATTGTTAGGATCTCATAGGGTCAACTGTAGCCGACGCCTAACAAATGGACGCTTATGAGCTTCACAAAATATCTTGCAAACCATGACCAAATACCCCAATTGGTACTATACATGTGACCCGCTATCGAGAAAGAGAATTGCAATAGCTGTATTGTTATGTGCAATATCAGTGAGCCTGAGACCCCCCAGTTACTGGGTTCAATCCTCCACAAAAGTAAGAAATTTCGCATATTTGAACCAATTCGAAGTGAAAAATGGAGCTACTCCTAAGCTGAAAACTAGGATAAGGGTGAGCGAAAGATCTCGATTCAAAAGATAAATTCATGTGAGGAGTGGTATGGCCTTGGATCACTTGGCGTTTAACCCCGGTTAAGGTAGAAAAGAGACATGTATTTTGAATTGGCATGACATGTATCCAAGCCCTAGTAGATCTGCTAAATGATGATTCAACATGGAATCTACAAATTGAAATAAGCCAACTTTGGAACTGCATGATGATAATTGAAATGAACCGGCAAAGAAACATTGGCGCTGCAAAGACAATTAAATGAAGTGCTGTACGGATGGTTGTAATTCACTCGTTATTCAGATGCTCGCCGAATCTAGAAGAAAAAAGCCAGAGTGATATGCTATTCCTCAGAAACCCCCGCCCACATCGCCGTTCAATATTTCCTGGCCAACTATTGGCCAAACCACCCTGGCGCAATAGGCCCAATGTCTGGTGGATCAACTTACAGCCATGCTTCATGAAGTGGAAAAACAGGCGCCGTGGAAGGCTATGCCGCTCAGCCCACAGAAAGATGATGGAGAGTTGGCCGAAGATGAGCGCTAAATACTTTTCGAAGATCTCACTCCAAATCACTCTAGTATGACTATCGAAATCATTGAGCATCGGCATGTAGGTTCCAGATCCAGAGTGGTAGTATCGAATCGCTTAGCTATTGTTCTTGAGAGAAATGGCCAGTTTGGCCCATTCCTCAAAGAAGTTTTAATAGGATCCCTATCTGCAAAGATTTTACTTCTCCCGACGGCGAACAGATAATCATTAGGTCCCTCTCTTTCCGGACAGCTTAGCCTGAGACCCGCCCGGCAATGGAATAAAGGAATGAGTGGACCTTTAAGAGATATTTCTATGGTTATTAAATTTCGCTTCGAGTGCTTTCATCGCTCACTATCTCGAACACATTTAGTTATTCGCTGCGAATAATTTATGGATCTGGGAGTTAATCCAGGGCAAGAGTATTCGGATCACAATGCTGACATCCGCATGAGGCGCTCAACAGACCTTTTGAATCTTATAAGGCCCTTTTGAGGCTTTGGATTGATGTAAAACCACTTTTTGCTTTACAACAACCACAGAGTCATATCTCAATTCGAAGTTCTTAGATAAGAGCGGCTTCGAATTTCTTACATGGGTAATAATAAACATTCTATTCAAAATCATTGCAAATCAGAAATCGCGCGAGTCTTTGTTACTTAAGACATCCCGGTATATAAAATTTTAGTTAGACACTCGAAAGTTAAGTTTCTTAAGATTCCCTTTTCTATTCATTTTAATAATTTTAATAATATTAATGATAAATAATATAAAGGGGTAGGTTTGGATTGTCTATCTGTGTATTCCTTTTTATCCCTACAAAATACCAGATAAAAATAGAACACTAAAAAGCAAAAGGATATAATGAAAATTCTTGTTCAATACAAAAGGAATAATAAATTTTTTATTTCACTGAATGGCTGCAGAAACAATTAATTTTAAGAAAGAAATATAAGAGAGTATAAGTACTATCTATAACTGAAAAAAAATATAATTATCTTAATTTTGAATTTTTTTTAATACTAAAATTAAAAATAAACAATGAAACATTAAACAAAGGGCTTCTTCATCTTTTATTTTACCTATTTTTTATTCGGAAACATATCGTGATCTTCCACTGTAATTATGGACTTAATATAATTATCAGGAGTAAGCGCTATAAGCTTGTTTCCAATACTCAGCGGCTTGATCGAACCAAGCTTCCGATTTCGAATCTCCTGTCGAATCACCTGTTCTCCACGGTCAGAATAGGTAAGTCAATTCCTTCCCTTTAGAACCTGTACTTGAGAGTTTTCCTGGCTCACACGGCTCATTAATCCAATTCTTTTATCTATATAATTTCTTTTTATTTAGGTTAACTAAAAGAAGCAATTACATGAGTTTCAAACTAAATGGATTTGATTCACAATCGGTTTTATTTAGTTTTATCTTTCCCACCGCCAGAACAATAAAGGATACTGGCCCCTATCCTTATAATTTTCTGAAGGTAACTATCTCTGAGTTTCATATAAAAATTTATATAGAATCTTTTGAAAAGACTTTCATTCGCTTTCTAAGAAATAAGAAAAGGCTTACTATCTTTGGGATCTAATCTTACACCGCTGTTCAAGACTTTAAGTAGATCAACTCTATTACATAAGTGAATTCCTCATTTTTATATCAAGAAGGATATCTCCGATCATGACATAAGTACGCAGTTATTATTGTATCGTCCAAAAATTTTGCTAATTGATCCCATGGTGCTGTTTCTATCAATTGTCTTAATTTGATCTTGTTTTTATCCATCGAAAAAGTGTTAGGCATACTATCCCCTCTTTCTTCCTATTTTTAATTCTATGAAGTTTATTTCTTGCTACAGCTGATAAAAATCGTTGTTTTAGACGATGCATATGTAGAAAGCTCCAGGTTTTATAGTATTTTACTGGTCGATTTTGGTTTTCTTTCTTTCTTTCTATAGTGGAGATAGTCGCACGTAATGACAGATCACGGCCATATTATTAAAAGCTTGTGGTAAGAATGGGCTTGCCTGAGTGCTCGAAAATAATATTCCAAAGCTGTGTGTTCTCCATTACTTGTGTGATAAGACCTACATTGTAGAGTATATAACTTCGATCATAAGGATCAATTTCTAGTCGCATAGCTTCATAATAATTCTGTAAAGCTTCCGCATAATTTCCTTCTGATTGAGCTGACATCCGTTATGATCGCCATTCAATGAAAAGAATTTCCTGTTTCAGAACCGTACATGAGATTTTCACCTCATATGGCTCTTACTCATGTACATACTGAAAATAATAAGGGAATCCAAATGATTCCAATTTTCTCATTATGAACTGGCCAGGCTAGTGTTTTTACAAGAAATCGCTAACCAACCTTCCTGCAAGAGATCCTTTCTTAGCACCAAGCATCTTGGTACTAGATAGAAATGATAACCCCAACAATCTCTTTGTTTTCTTTTACTGCTTCTAATTTCCAGGAATTAGTCACTTCAACAGTCTTCGATGGTTATACGAGTATCCAAAGGACAAACGAGATGGATATTTGGTGTCCCAACCATTCTTGAATCCTGAGCCCAACAGGAGGGGGTAATTTCTAACAAAGTTTTTGTGTTGTTGATTCCTGGGTGTAGTGCTTCTTCCTCTTATGCTGCCTGGTGGTACTATTGGAGTAGGGGTTGACCTACAAATACAGAACCCCTAGGTGTAACCTTTCGCTGAATACTAGAATCAACAAATGAAACATAGCATCTCAGGCTGCATTAGTCGAGGATACACGACAGAAGGAATTGTTGTATTTCCAAGCTTCACCTTCAACAAGCGTAGATTTTTTTCAAAAATTTCCTGAATCGTGTGTGTCTTTTTCTGTAAGACTCAGAGAAATAAATCAATCTCAATATGAAAAAGAAATAAAAAGAATCAAATCGCACCATCTCGGTAATAGGTAAATGCCTCTTTTTCTCCTGAAGTTGTCGGAATTATTCGTAATAAGATATTGGCTACAATTGAAAAGGTCTTATCAATAAAATTTCCATTTATTCATGATCTAGGCATAGGAAGCAATCCATTCTATAATTCTTCCTCATTACCCCTCAGAGAAAAAGATCCATAAAGAAAATAATTGAACAGTACAAAATAACATAAAACAATTGATTAAAAAAAAAGAAAGGATATGGACTTTAATTTACAGAATCATTCAAGTCTTTCTTTTTTAACAAACCATAAGAACTTTGAACCTGACTAGCTTTCACCCCAATCGTAGTAGTGCATATATACCAACGAAAGGGAATGGTTACGATTTCATTTTTTCATTGAAGTTAGAGATTAAAATAACTTGACAAAACTCAACTTTGAATTGAAATTTACATTGAATTGTGATCTCAAATAAACAATAAAAAGATCGAACCCAAACATCCTATGATGGGATTTTTTTCTATTTTTGGGAGTTAAAGTTAAACACTGGATTAGTCATATCTATCCAATAATTCCATTAAGTAGTAATTTAGTATTATGACTAATTTTCGCTATTCACTCTGCTTTTACCCATCAACTATTAGATAGAGAGATGGCCGAGTGGTTCATGGCGGTGCATTGAACCGTAGGTAGGTTTTTGTTTACCGAGGTCTCGAAACTCTCTTCCGGTTAGTGTTAACTTCCCACTTTTACCTTTATTAACAATGAAAAATAGATAATGAATAATACTATTCAACAAAGTTAGACCTCTTTGCTATAAATTTACATAGATTCTTTTATTTCTAATTCCTAAAATAATAAAACTACTAGGAAAATAAAATATTGTAAAATGAGACAAGGAATGAGAATGTTCCTTCGATCTATGATACATAAAAGATAACATAAAAATAAAAACGAGGTCCAATCTCCCATTTATCTTACTTTATCTTTCGGTTAATTTACTAATAAAAGATAAGAAAATGGTATTCTTCCGAACCTTTTCTTTTTTATTTCTTTTATTAGTATTAGTTAGGTTAAGTCTCGACGAATATTTCTACGACTAACAACTCATTTATTTTCAAACTGACCCACTTACTATCTATTATTTGATTGACTAATCTTTATATTGAAATGATGAAGGGTCAAATGACTTGGCAATTCTTCATGAGGAGATGAATCCAGAGATTTTTGAATCAGACTCGATTTTTGTTCTGTCTTCGCCGCAATAATATCTCGTGGTTTGCAACGATAACTTGGTATATCTACCATATGGCTGTTAACTAAAATATGTCTATGGTTAACTAATTGGCGGGCTGCAGGAACAGTCGAAGCCATACCCAACCTAAAAAGTATGCTATCCAAACGCATTTCAAGTAATTGTAGTAAAACTCGACCTGTTGACCCTTTTGCTTTTCCAGCAATACGAACATATTTAAGCAATTGCCGTTCTGTAAGGCCATAATGAAAACGCAACTTTTGCTTTTCTTCTAGACGAATACGATATTGAGATTTTTTCCCGAGCGCGATTAGTTTCTAAGGTCAGTTCCGGCTCTAGGCCCTTTATTAGTTAGTCCTGGGTAACGCTCCCAGACGGCGTATTTTTTTGAAACGAGGTCCCCGGTAACGCGACATAAAGACCTCCTTATGGTTATTTCAAATGAATTTTATTCTTCTTTTTTCAGTAATTTTTTATTTTTTAACTCTAAACCTAAACTAAAACAGAACTAAAAGAAAATAAGATTTATTGATAAATATACAGACCCTTTCTAATGTCTATTATAGAAAGGATTCCTTTTCCTGACACCTGACATAGAGTTGGAAGCTCTTATAACTTAAGAAATTTCTAATTTTTGTATTTGTTTTTGTATTTGGAAGGGGTGGACGATACCAACATTCTTTTTAATTTCAAAGGGCAGTTTCAATTATGAAAAGTTTACTAAGTAGGAAAGCCATTATCGGAATCGAATTGATTTAATCATCAGCATTGTAAATGCGATGCTCGCAACTCTCTGATTTAAGCGGGCTCACATAGATCCATTTTCATATAGTAATTCAATAAAATAACAATACACTAAAGCATTGGTATCTCATTTACTAATTAATATTTCTTATCTAACTGTAAATCCAATCCTGTGATAAAAGAATAGAATATCAATTTTAACTCAAAATTTAACTAAGACTAAAAAAATCAAAAATTGTTACATATTATATAATAAAATGATTAATAGAATGATCCAAATATAGAAGTTGAATTTCTTTGTCAATGAACAAATTGAATGATATTAACAATTTTAATAGAGATTATTTTGAGATTATTTTTTATATATTATTCTAGAAATAATTAGTTATAATGAATGATGTATCTTTCCGCCTCTTCACTCCATTTCCATTCATAAGGCTATGTATAGTAAATGCGGAAATTATGATTTGACAAAAATCGACCTGTTTAAGCATGCAAAAAGGTTGTAGGAAGCATGACAGGTAGGTAGATATGTACTCCATTCTATAGGTATCACGCGCGGAACATGAATTGTGGATATAGAAGGCAGAAAATCTTATTTAGTTTTAGTTGTACCAACTAAGGGCTCTTTAGAGAGGATTGGTAAGAAATCAAAGAAGAGAAACACTTTCACTCAACGGTCCGGTAGAAATCAAAAAGGAAATATGGAGGACTCACAAACTGTAAGTTACTAATTAAAAACAAAGAGGGGATATGGTGAAAGTGGGTATGTACGCCATGACTTAATTGATTGAGCTTCCCATGGAAACCTACTATGATAATTTTCAAATCGAGAGAAACCCTGAATTAATAAAAAGGCAATCCTGAGCCAAATCCTATTTTTTTCGAAAAAGCAAAAAGAAAGGCTTAGGAAAGAAATAAAGGATAGGTAGAGACTCAACGGGACAGTTGTTCTAACAAATGGAGCACAGGTTGCGTTGGTAAAGAAACCTTTCTACCAAAAATCCCAAAAGGATGAAGAAGAGGGTATATACAGACTGTATCAAACGATTCACCCACAGCCTGTAGATCTTTTCTCACGAAATGGTGATTAATCGGACGAGAATAAAGAGAGAGTCCCGTTCTGGCATGTCAATGCCGACAACAATGAAATTTATAGTAAGAGGAAAACTGTCGACTTTAAAATCGTGAGGGTTCAAGTCCTCTTATCCCCAAAAAGTTTATTTTTCTTCCCCTGACCCTTTGCCTATCCCCTTTTATTTTCTTATGGGTTGAAAATTCCCTGATGCACTCCGCCCTATTCTATATCCTCTATTTGTCTATATTCTATTTGATTCAAGTTTAGTTTTAGTTTATAAATAGATCTGGGGAGAAATGCCTTTCTTATTACATGTTATATATATGAGAGAATATATCAAAACAAATACCTTAGAGAAAACCCAAAAGTGTACTGTTAATTGGACAAAGACCCCATCCTCTAATAAAATTAAGGGTGCATTGGGACTCAGCTCGGGATAGCTCAGCTGGTAGAGCAGAGGACTGAAAATCCTTTGTCACAACAGTTCAAATCTGTTCCTAAGTACATGATTAAATCTCGGTCGAGTTTCTTTTAAATTAATTGATATGAATCGATATCCATATTCATTTATACTTATAGCTTAAATTAGAGTATAGTTTAAATAATAATCCATAGTTTGATTCATCTTGCCAGAGATATACCATCTATTTTTTTATCTATTTTATATTTATAGATGGGTTGAATTTAATATTTAATAGACAAGATTCAGTTCAGATCCAAATAAAGAGAATTCCATACTTCTTTCATTTTTGTATTTTCTTTCATATTTTATTTATTCATTCCATCTACATAACTTTCAAAACCTTCTATAATGTGCGTCGTACAAAACGATGTAAAACTTTCTGATGGAGAACCTCTTTGTTCATCCTATTGTTTCTGCCTCATATGAAATAAGTATCTTCCAAACTAAATAACTGGGATGCGAGAATCAATGAATTCCTAATTTCTTTTATTGTCTTTTTTTTGCCAGCCTCATCGGAGAATTCTAAAAGAATTCCAAAATAGAAATGAGACTTCCATTATTCTAGTTAATTTAGAACAGAACGTACAATCTTGAATATTTGAAATTTTAGAATAAGTGGAAAATTTTTCTTAGTATCTCAATGAGCATCTTGATTTCATAAAATGGGGGAAATATAATCCTCATGTAAGGGCTTTTCATCCTATCCAACTTTCCGGCATTAAGATACGTTTCAAGCGTGGATGAGTATCATAAAAGATTCCCAGCATATCAAAAGATTCTCGTTCTGAAAATCCACGCCTTTCCAAATCCAGAAGACGGACGGAATCCTAGGATTGTTCCTCGAGGCAAATACTTTTATGCATACCTCTCTGGGTGATCGACACCATACTCTATTCTCGTAAGATGATACACACTAGCTAACAGCCCGCCCGGCGCTACATCATAGGCGCATTGGGAGCGTAGATAATTGTAACCATATACATATAAATGACAGCAATGGAAATGCCAATCCTCAGGCTTTATTTGTAAAGTCCCTATTCCTTGGTAATCAAAGCCCAAAGATCTATGAATTAGCCCATGCTTTACTAGCCAAGTAGACAAAAGAACCTTGCATCTTTTTTCTCCTGCATTTTTATTTGTATAAGTAGTAAGTATTTAAGCAATTTATGATGAAAGTTAGTATGATTGTCTTACTAATTGTTATTTTGTACAAAGGAATCCGCCCTTAATTGACTAATTAATGAAGATACTGAACTTTTGTATTTGAAAAAGGTTCAGTAGGTATCTCTGAAGTAGAAGTAGACGGTGGTTGATAAAGGAATCTTTGATCATAATTTCCAGTATGAATATTGCGTCCAAATATAAAACTTGTGATTGGTAGTAAAACAACGATTCGCTCTGTTGAGATCTCATTCTATCTTCATAGATTTCTAGAGATATTTTCTTACGAAGTTTTGTTATAGCATCTATAACTGCTTGGTTTAGGTGGACATCCTGGCAAATAGACATCCACAGGAATTAATGCTTATCGACTCTACGAACAGTACTATAAGAATCGGTACTGAACATCCCTCCGGTAATTGTACATGCTCCTATAGCAATAATATATTTTGGTTCAGGCATTTGGCTCATACAATCTCACCAAAGAGGGGGCCATTTTCATTGTTACTGTTCCGGCTGTTAAAATTAGATCCGACTGTCTAGGACTCTGATCTTGGTACTAGTCCATAACGATCAAAGTCAAAACCGTGACCTTATTAGGGGAAGCAAATCAATGAAGCAGCAACTGGTACCATAGAGGAGCGGCCACAAACTAGAGAGTCTTGACCAATTTGAAAGATCAGTTAATGTAGTTGAAATTACTGGAATTTTTGGCTGTTCGGATTAACATTAACCAAAGGAAAAATCAATAGAATTCATAATCGTCTCAATCTTAGTTTTTTTTTTATATTGTCTCACTATTCAGAACTAAGACCATTCCAATGCACCCTTTCGCCATGCATACAAAAGTAAACCAACAATTAGGATAAGCACGAAAATTAAAGCTTCTATAAATACAGATACACCTAATACGTCGAAAACCCATTGCCCATGGATAAAGAAAAAACGGTTCTCAACATCAAAACAACAAAAACGAGAGCAAATATATAATAACGTATTCGAAATTGTAAATTCAAGCATCGCCCCATCGGTTCTATCCTCTGATTCATAACTAGACAGTTTCTCTGGCCCTTTCCTAGTTGGGGCTAAAACTCCGGAAATTAAAAAGTTAAAATAGGAATAAGACTTGATATTATTAGAAATGCCCAAAACTATCATATTCATAAATCAGAAACATGACGAACTCCTATGAACGTGGAAAATATACCGATTACTTCGATTCAAGATGTCAAGTCATCCATAAATATTTAGTCAAAATCACAACAAGAATTTTTTTTGATCAAATTAACGAGTTTCTTGCGTTTATATTGTGGACATATCTCATTTAAAATGAAACTTATTTCTATTCTAGTTTATTTTGAATTTTTATTCCATTTTTCAACCTATACTTATTAGTAAGTTATTAAAATTAACATCTATTAGAATTATATATATCTTTTTTGAAATTTATGAAAAGAAATCTAAAAACTAGAAAAAATGAGAAGTTAAATTGAAAATAGTAAATACCAAATAAACATAATAGAATACAAATCAATAATACTATTAATTAGTTAATACAGGGTCTTTTTTGTCTTTTTTTTTTTTTCATTAATCATTTGTTTTCTAATTTTATATTATTTTGATCTCATATTGAGTTAGAAGTATTAGGGCTATACGGATTCGAACCGTAGACCTTCTCGGTAAAACAGATACACTTTTATTATCAAAATGATCTGAACTGTTTCAAAGACCCAACATGCATTTTTTTTGCATTGGGCTTTTCATTAACTGATCAAAATATCAGCCAGTCTGCCATATTTTTTCTTGACACAAAAATAGGATAAGGAGATGGCCCTCGTGCTTTGCTTATTCATTATTTATGATCTCTGTTGCAGTTAAAAGAACACTCACCAAAGTTTTTCAAGGGTATGATTATCTTGATTTAGGTCTGCTCATGGCTTAGATTAACCTAAGCAAATGAAGTCTCAATCTTTCTGCTGCTTACAAACTACAACATGAAACTCTCCTACACCTAAAGTTCATAAGACGAAAAGAGATTTTTGAGCACTTAGACTCAGTATGCCTAGCATTGAATAGACTGATATTCACCTTATCAAGATCTCCACCCATGATAGGGTTCAGTTGAAATCTAAACGGCACTACAATCAGACCGAACCTTTAAGTCAGGCTATTGTTCCTCAAAGTTAAAGTTATAGGGTAAGACATCAATTTAAATCACAATTTTTTGATTTGATTGTATGATAAATTTCTGAAAACATTGGCGCACGTGTAAACGAGGCGCTCTACCAACTGAGCTATAGCCCTTATTGCTTTGCTTGTGATACATATTTTATCGTGTAGATAATTTCTGTCAAGGGGGTATTAAACGATCCAACATCATAAATCTTTTGATCCGTTTAAGTGGGTATTGCTTAAGCTTTAAGGTTAGTATTGCTTATAAGTAATATGGGATTTATAATCCATCCATGGAGTGGTCCCTTGGTTCTCATTAGTCTGAGAAATGACCTACTTAACTCAGCGGTTAGAGTATTGCTTTCATACGGCGAGAGTCATTGGTTCAAATCCAATAGTAGGTAGAACTTATTAGATACCATTGACTCCAGTATCTAATAAGTTTTTGTTCCAGCACCTTTTACCCTTTTTATTGATTATTGATTTTGTAACTTCATTTTGTTTTGAATTTTGTTTCCGTTGCATCAAATTGTGATTTTCAGTGATTGTAGTTGATTCTTTTCACTGACAGAATCAAATCAAAATAGGTTCGAAACAGACTCTTTTTTATTATTCCAACATACCCAACTAGTTATATTATGAAATTAAACCACATTGATAGCTTCGACTCGTGTCCTAGCTCGTCGGAGAGCTAGATTTGCTTCAATTGTTTGTCTTTTTCCTGGGCTTTTCTCAAATTAGCTTCCGCTATTTCAAGAGTTTGTTGAGCTTCAGTGGATCAATGTCACTGCCTGTCTCTGCATCATTTACTAAAAAAGGATCTCATTATTGCCTATTCTAGCAAAAACCGCCCATCAAAGCCAGTGTTACCCATTGGGCGTCAATGCGTATTCTCAAAATACCTATATCTACAGCTGTGGCAATAGGGGCATGGTTGGTAATATGCCACCTTGACCACTATTCGTAGATAAATGATCTTTTACTTCTTGAATCCCAAACAATCTGATTAGGGGCAGTACACAAAGATTTAGGGTCATTTCTTCAAATTGTTCTCCATTTCTAAGTTTATAGCCTTGCAGTAATTTCATCAATATTACTCTACCAAATAAAAGGCCTGTTCAGGAAGACCATCTAATTCTCCGGCAAGGATCAATTGAAATCCTTCTAATTGTTTCTGCTAGACTAACATATTTTCCCGGAGAGCCGGTAAATACTTCTGCATGAAAAAGGGTTGTGATAAGAAACGCTCAATTTTATAGCGCTCTCGTGTTACAGTTAAACGATCCTCTCGGATAATTCGGTTCAACCCAAGGATAGCTATAATGTCCTGAAGTTCTTGTAACGTTGTAAAGTTTGCTTAACTCTTTGCGCAATTTCATAATGTTCCTCACCAACAATCCGCGGTTGAAGCATGGTTGATGTTGAATCTAAAGGATCGACTGCGGATAGATACCTTTGGCAGCTAATCTCGTGATAGTACGGTAGTAGCATCTAAATGTGCAAATGTCGTAGCAGGGGCGGGATCGGTTAAATCGTCTGCAGGTACATAACCTGCTTGAATAGAAGTTATGGATCCTTCTTTGTCGAAGTAATCCTCTTGTAAAGAACCCATTTCGGTACTAAGGGTCGGTTGATAGCCCACAGCGGAAGGCATTCGACCCAATAAGGCTGAGACTTCGATCCTGCTTGGACGAAACGGAAAATATTGTCGATAAATAAAAGCACGTCCTGTTCATTAACATCCCGGAAATATTCCGCCATAGTTAGGGCAGCAAGCCAACTCTCATACGAGCTCCTCGGCGGTTCATTCATCTGGCCGTAAACTAGAGCCACTTTTGATTCTGCAATATTTTCTGATTAATGACTCTGGATTCTTTCATTTCCATGTAAAGATCGTTTCTTCACGAGTACGTTCACCTACTCCGCCAAATACGGATACGCCCCTCATGAGCTTTGGCAATATTGTTAATCAATTCCATAATAAGTACTGTTTTACCCACCCCAGCTCCCCGAAGAGTCCTATTTTTCCTCCACGGCGATAAGGCGCCAAAGATCTACTACTTTAATTCCTGTTTCAAAAATAGATAATTTTGTATCTAACTGTATAAAGGCGGCAGATCTATGAATGGGAGATATTGTCCGAGTATCTACAGGCCCTAAATTATCAACAGGTTCTCCAAGCACGCTGAAAATTCGTCCCAGAGTCGCTCCACCTACATGGAACACTTAGAGGAGCTCCTGTGTCAATTACTTCCATTCCTCTCAGTTAGGCCATCTGTAGCACTCATAGCTACAGCTCTAACCTGATTATTTCAATAATTGCTGTACCTCACAAGTCACATTAATTGGTTGACCAACAGTATCTCGACCTTTAACTACTAGAGAATTATAAATATTCGGCATCTTGCCCATGGAAAGGCTACATCTAGTACTGGGCCAATGATTTGGACGATACGCCCTAGGTTTTTTTCAAGCGCGAAACCCCCGGAACCAGAACCTAAAGTAGTCGGATTTATTCTCATAATAAAGAAAAATATGTCAAATTTTTTTTTGTGAAAATTATCGAATTCAAAAGAAGTATCCTAGAGCGCGTGGATCAGTTAATTCAATACAATATAGAAAAGAGTCTATTTTCGAATTTAACCAATTTTTTTAGAATATCAACCAGACAATGCTATTTAGATGCTATTTAGATTATCTATTCTATGAAATTCGAACCCCAACGCGATCTATATTATGATTCATTATTTGTACCCCACCAACTTTCTTTTTCGATTTATTTAGACATATGGATTTCTGTCTAGACTATTTGTTTTTTTTATACTCCTAACCTTTCATAGCTGAATTTTCACATCTAGGATTTATATATACAACATATACTGCTGTCAAGGAGGAATTTCTTATTAGTTATTAGTTAGTTCAATTCAAAAAGACCAAGGTAAAAAGAAAATTAAGGCTGCGCTATATATATGAAAGAGTATAATAATGATGTATTTAGCAAGTCAAGTCGCATGGTCTAATAATGAAAATTTGATTAGTTGATAATATTCTGCTTATTGGTTGGGTATTTTGTGAAAGATTCCTATGAAAGTTTCTATTAACAACTAATTCGTGTCGAGTAGACCTTGTTGTTGTGATAATTTAATTCATGAGTTGTAAGGAGGATTTATGTCACCACAAACAGAGACTAAAGCAAGTGTTGATTCAAAGTTGGTGTTAAAGAGTACAAATTGACTTATTATACTCCTGAATACGAAACCAAGGATACTGATATCTTGGCAGCATTCCGAGTAACCCTCAACCCGGAGTTCCACCTGAAGAAGCAGGGGGCCGCGGTAGCTGCCGAATCTTCTACTGGTACATGGACAACTGTGTGGACTGATGGACTTACTTTAGCCTTGATCGTTACAAAGGGCGATGCTACCACATTGAGCCTGTTCTTGGAGAAGAAGATCAATATATTGCTTATGTAGCTTATCCCTTAGACCTTTTGAGGAAGGTTCTGTTACTAACATGTTTACTTCCATTGTAGGTAATGTATTTGGGTTCAAAGCCCTACGTGCTCTACGTCTGGAAGATTTACGAATCCCACCCGCTTATGTTAAAACTTTCCAAGGCCCTCCTCACGGTATCCAAGTTGAGAGATAAATTGAACAAGTATGGTCGCCCCTGTTGGGATGTACTATTAAACCTAAATTGGGGTTATCCACAAAACTATGGTAGAGCAGTTTATGAATGTCTTCATGGTGGACTTGATTTTACCAAAGATGATGAAAACGTGAACTCCCAACCATTTATGCGTTGGAGAGATCGTTTCTTGTTTTGTGCCGAAGCGATTTATAAAGCACAGGCTGAAACCGGTGAAATAAAGGGGCATTACTTGAATGCTACTGCAGGTACATGCGAAGAAATGATCAAAAGAGCCGTATTTGCTAGAGAATTGGCAGTTCCTATCGTAATGCACGATTACTTAACAGGGGATTCACCGCAAATACTTAGCTTGGCTCATTATTGCCGGGATAATGGCCTACTTTTCACATCCACCGTGCAATGCATGCAGTTATTGATAGACAGAAGAATCATGGTATCCACTTCCGCGTACTAGCTAAAGCGTTACGTATGTCTGGTGGAGATCATATCCACGCTGGTACCGTAGTAGGTAAACTTGAAGGAGAAAGAGACATCACTTTAGGCTTTGTTGATTTATTGCGTGATGATTTTATTGAAAAGACCGAAGTCGCGGTATTTATTTCACTCAAGATTGGGTCTCTACCAGGTGTTATACCTGTTGCTTCAGGAGGTATTCACGTTTGGCATATGCCCGCTCTGACCGAGATCTTTGGGGATGATTCTGTACTACAGTTTGGTGGAGGAACTTTAGGACACCCTTGGGGTAATGCCCCAGGTGCCGTAAAGGAATCGAGTCGCTCTAGAAGCATGTGTACAAGCTCGTAATGAAGGACGTGATCTTGCTGTTGAAGGTAATGAAATTATCCGTGAGGCTAGCAAATGGAGTCCTGAACTAGCCGCCGCTTGTGAGGTATGGAAGGAGATCAGATTTAATTTTAAAGCAGTGGATACGTTGATCCGCTTAAGTCATAATTACCTTTTATTCTCTTAGTTGAATTGTATTAAACTCGGCCCAATCTTTTATTAATTAAAAGAATTGAGCCGAATACAAAGATGCTATTACATGTATTTTTGAGAAATACAGACTTATCTAGATATAGAAGATTTGAAATACAAAATCTAAGACTCAAATCTGTCTATTGTTGTCTTGGATCCACAATTTATCTGATGGATCCCTAGGATTGTTAAATGCTTTTATATCCTGCAATTTCACTGAATTAAGTATTGCTTTCACCCATCCTGTATATTGTCCTTTTCTTTCCTTTTCGTATTGGTGGAATATAATCATCAATTATTCCTTATTTTGAGTTAGTTCGAGACGAGATTTTACGAAAAAGAATGATTCATTTATAGGTTATTTATTTATAGGTTATAGGAAAACAAATATTTCTATTTCTTTTTTCGATGCGAATATAGTGTATAGTGAAGTATTCCTCAAATTTTCCTAAAAGAAAAGAGAATTTTTTTCAATACTTAAAATTTTAACCTTTCTTATTAGCCAATAAAAATCCCATGGCTTTCTATGCTTATTCGCATAGTAAATAAGATATTCCAATCAAATAAATCATTTTAAATCCAATGACTATTCATCTATTCTATTTTTATTATTCTATTTTTATGCAAACAAATAAGGGAAAAGAAAACTTTATGCGAAGATGGTGGTTTAATTCGATGTTGTGTAAGAAAGAGTTAGGACGCAGGTGTGGGCTAAATAAATCAATGAACAATCCCGGTCCTAGTGAAAATACTTAGTAAAAGTGAAGATTCACATCGAAAAGATACATCGAAAAATATTCAGAGTTGGGGAGGTCGTGATGATTCTCCTTATAGTAATGTTGATTTTTTATTAGGCGAAAAAGATATTCGGAATTTCATCTCCGATGACACCCTTTTAGTTAATGATAGTAATGGAGACAATTATTCAATATATTTTGATATTGAAAATCAAATTTTTGAAATTGACAACAATCATTCTTTCTGAATGAACTTTCTAGTTCTTTTTATAGTTATCAGAATTTAGTTACATGTCTGATATTCAATATAGTTGGAATAATCATATTTATAATTGCATTGGCAGTTATCTTCAGTCTCAAATCTGTATCCATACTTCGACAGTAAGTGAGAGTTACATTTATAGGGCCATTTGCAGTGAAAGTAGAAATAATAGTGAAAAAGCGGGTTTGGGTATACAAATCCGCACAAAGGATAGTGATTTAACTATAGGAGAAAGTTCTAATGATCTCGATGTAACTCAAAAATATAGGCATTTGTGGGTTCAATGCGAAAGTTGTTATGGATTAAATTATAAGAAATTTTTTGAAATCAAAATGAATATTTGTGAACATTGTGGATATCATTTGAAAATGAGTAGTTCAGATAGAATTGAACTTTGATCGATCCCGGTACCTGGGATCCTATGGATGAAGACATGGTCTCTCTGGATCCCATTGAATTTCATTCGAGGAGGAACCTTATAAGGATCGTATTGATTCTTATCAAAGAAATACAGGATTAACTGAGGCTATTCAAACAGGCATAGGCTACATAAATGGCATTCCTGTAGCAGTTGGGGTTATGGATTTTCAATTTATGGGGGTAGTATGGGATCCGTAGTTGGGGAAAAATCACCTGTTTGATTGAGTATGCTACCAATCAATTTCTGCCTCTTGTTATAGTGTGTGCTTCTGGGGCGCATGCAAGAGGGAAGTTTGAGCTTGATGCAAATGGCTAAAATATCGTCTGCTTTATATGATTATCAATCAACTAAAAGTTGTTTTATGTATCAATCCTTACATCTCCTACTACTGGTGGAGTGACAGCTAGTTTTGGTATGTTGGGATATCATTATTGCTGAACCTGACGCCTACATTGCATTTGCGTGGGTAAAAGGGTAATTGAACAAACATTGAATAAAACAGTACCTGAGGGTTCGCAATCGGCTGAATATTTATTCGAGAAGGGCTTATTTGACCTAATTGTATCATGTAATCTTTAAAAAGCGTTTTGAGTGAGTTATTTAAGTTCCACGCTTTCTTCCTTTGAATCAAAATGAATAGAGACGAAATAAAATAGAACACTAAGCTCAATTATTTGTAGCAAATGGGTAGTTAGTTTGTCAGAATCAAATAAAAAGGAGAATTGTCTTTCGTCACATAAGATCGAATTGTATAAAGAAACAAAAGTTATTGAAATTGAGCATTAAATGAGTTATTACAGTCATAATAATGAGCTTCATTCTTTTCTAATTTTATAAATTTAATTATTATAAGATATATTGAATTTTGAAATAATAATATAATAATAACATAACAGGTACAAACAATAAATCGAGGTACCCATTCTATGACAACTTTCAGCTTTCCTCTATTTTTGTGCCTTTAGTAGGCTTAGTATTTCCGGCAATTGCAATGGCTTTTATATCTTTCATGTTCAAAAACAAGATTCTTTAGATCCGAGGTAACCCTATATCTATATCTATACCCTCCAATTGTTTCAAAACTTTGATTTGTATCATAAAATAGATATTGATATTCATTTATTGAAATATGGTATAATATGTGATTATGTGATTTTCGCTGAGCAAACATAAACATAAAAGCACAGGGCCCCAGGCCCGCTGACACAAGATATATAGTCAATGGAAGATTCGTGTATTTAGATGTATAGTGGATTCTATAAGGTATGCTATTTTTTTAGATCTAACCAATTTGATGACTTATTCTAAGGTTCACATCAAACTAGTGCTAGTTGATGAGAGTTATTTCTGTAAATAAAAAGTAAAGTCAAATTAATTTGAGGTAGTCTCTCAATTCCAATAAAATACAATCGAATCGAGTATGAGTTAAGCGATCAGAACATATATGGATAGAACTTATCGCGGGTCTAGAAAATAAGTAATTTCTGCTGGGCCTTTATCCTTTTTTAGGTTCATTGGGATTTTATTATTGGAACGTCCAGTTACCTTGGACGAAATTTGATATCCTTTTTTCCTTCTCATCCAATCATTTTTTTTCGCAAGGATCGTAATGTCTTTCTACGGACTCGCAGGTCTCTTTATTAGTTCCTATTTGTGGTACAATTTTTTGGAATGTAGGTAGTGGTTATGATCGATCTGATAGAAAGGAAGGCGTAATGTGTATTTTTCGTTGGGATTCTCTTGAAAATCGTCGCATATTGCGTCGATTCTTTATAAAAGATATTCAGTCCATTAGAATAGAAGTTAAAGAGAGTATTTATGTTCGTCGTGTTCTTTATATAGACATCCGAGGCGGGGCTATTCCCTTAACACGTATTGATGATAATTTGACTCAAGAGAAATTGAACAAAAAGCTACCGAATTGGCCTATTTCTTGCGTGTACCAATTGAAATATTTTGATAACTGGTAGATTCCCGCTTTATCAGGAGATAAAACATAAAAATCTCCTCCTTTCTAGAACATAACTGAAAACAAAACTTTACTTTTTTTTATCATTTTTCTTTTGTTACTTAATGACCAACACAAAAATGATAATGGCTAATCAGTGAATTTTTTTGAAATAGTAGAGATAAAAAGGGGTTGTTTCTGTCTCAAAATCTTACTAATATTCATTAACATTAATTAAGGGAATCATTCATCGAGAGGAAACTCTTGTTTCAAATTTAACCTAATTTGATTCAGATATTGTTTCCGATATTTTTTAGTATTTCTTTATTCGAAGTGGATTCTTAGTCAATTTCTATTCTTTCTAGATTCAAAACTAACCAAAAATCCTAAACCAAATAACTAAATAAAAGAGATTCCTAGGTTCCATACCTTGTATAGAATATAGAACTCATAAGTGAAAGAAACATTTAATCACATAAAGTGGACGAATGGGGTTGGTTGATTAACAATTCACAGAGGAAAATGGCAAAAAGGAAAGTATTTCCGCCTCTGGTATATCTTGCATCTATATATTTTTGCCCTGGTGGCTTTCTCTCATTTAAAAAAAGTCTGGAATATTGGGTTACTAATTGGTGGCATACCGGTCAATCCGAAATTTGTTTGAATGAGATTCAAGAAAAGAATATTATAGAAAATTCATAGAATTGAGGAACTGTTCGTCTTCGACGAATTGATCGAAGAATACTCAGAAATACGTCTACACAAGCTTCTGTATAGGAATCCAACAAGAAACGATCCAACTAATTAAGATACACAATGAGGATCGTATTCAGACGATTTTGAACTTCGACAAATATAATATGTTTTGTTATTCTAAGCGGGTATTCTATCATTGGTAATGAAGAACTTGCTATTCTTAACTCGTGGTCCCAGAAATTTATATAACTTAAGCGATACAGTCAAAGCTTTTTCTATTCTATTATTAACTGACTTATGTATCGGATTTCATTCACTCCCACGGTTGGGAATTAATGATTGGCTCTGTCTACAAAGATTTTGGATTTGTTCATAATGATCAAATTATATCTGGTCTTGTTTCCACCTTTCCAGTCATTCTTGATACAACTTTAAATATTTGATTTTTCGTTATTTAAATCGAGTATCTCCGTCACTTGTAGTTATTTATCATTCAATGAATGACTGATAAAAATAAAAATCCACTGATATTAATCTAATAAAATGAAAATTAGAGCTCTTGTTATTTTGTAGTTGTACATAAACAAAGTATTGAAAATCGTACTTACGTTTTCTATTTTTAACCATCTTCGATTCATCCGATATTTATATTATTCTCCAGGAAAATCTCATTCCAGTAAAATTATTCCAGTAAAATTAGTTAAGTAACTAACAGAATCGTGGATAGGGAACCATACTTAGCGACTTACCCCCTTATTGTAATTGTAGAAATTTTTGGATCAACTATTGACCATGGAAAATAGAAACACTTTTTCTTGGATAAAGGAACAGATTACTCGTTCTATTTCCGTATCACTTAATATATATCATAACCCGCCCGACATTTCAAAAAGCATACCCTGTTTTTGCACAGCAAGGTTATGAAAAATCCACGAGAAGCGACGGGGCGTATTGTATGCGCCAATTGCCATTTAGCTAATAAGCCTGTGGATATTGAGGTTCCGCAGGCGGTACTTCCGGATACTGTATTTGAAGCAGTTGTTCGAATTCCTTATGATATACAACTGAAACAGGTTCTGCTAATGGTAAAAAGGGGGTTTGAAATGTGGGGGCTGTTCTTATTTTACCGGAGGGTTTTGAATTAGCCCCACTGATCGTATTTCTCCTGAGATGAAAGAAAAGATAGGCAATTTGTCTTTCAGAGCTATCGCCCTAATAAAAAAAATATTCTTGTGGTAGGACCTGTCCCCGGCCAGAAATATACCGAAATAGTCTTTCCTATTCTTGCCCCTGACCTGACCAATAAGAAAGATGTTCACTTCTTAAAATATCCTATTTACATAGGTGGGAACAGGGAAGGGGTCAGATTTATCCTGACGGGAGCAGGAGTAATAATACGGTTTATAATGCTACAACAGCAGGCATAGTAAGCAAAATAATCCGAAAAGAAAAAGGGGGTATGAAATAAACATAACAAATGCGGATGGGCGGCAAGTGGTTAATATTATCCCCCAGACCAGAACTTCTTGTTTCAGAGGGTGAATCGGTCAAATTGATCAACCATTAACGAGTAATCCTAATGTAGGCGGATTTGGTCAGGAGATGCAGAAATAGTACTTCAAGACCCATTACGTGTCCAAGGACTTTTATTCTTCTTGGCATCTGTTATTTTATCACAAATCTTTTGGTTCTAAAAAGAAACAGTTTGAGAAGGTTCAATTGGCTGAAATGAATTTCTAGACTTGTCGATTTATAGACACCAAGTTCGTAAAAAGAACCAAATTCTTCTTGGTAATTATGTATGATCAAAGATCAAAAAATGAAAATTTGAAAACCCATTTGCTAGGTTAGACTCTTTTTCTACCTTTCTACCGGATACTGGTAATTTTTTGTATCGCATTGCTAGTCATAGTATGTAGATTAAAAAAATAGTTTTTTTTTTTCAAAGTGGGGTAATGTGGCTATGATATTATTGCTAGATTTCAATGTCATAAAATGTATGATTTTTATAGTCGAATTTTAGAGTATAAATACAATCCAATTGGATTAGATACTAGACAGAAGTAATCGGATAATAGAACATATACGGTGGGAAACAAAAATTGTCTGTTAGTCTAGTCTTCGGCACAAGAAAGTGAATTTCGGCACTTTCTCCTTGTGTCGAAAAGAGTAATGATTCTTTTTTGAAGAACAGGATCAAGAACCTTTACTCTTTTTTTCCATTTTTACAGATCTTTTTGGATTTAGTAAGAGATATTATAAGTATAAGAAGTAACAGACAAATAAAAACAACAGAACAATTAATTAATAATTAAGTATAACTTATTAACTAAACTTATAAAAAAATTTCATTTTGATGAGATACTAAACTAAATAGAGTCAAACTCAAAATGAAAAAGAGAAAGAGAATGAAGTTTATTGAAACGGGAGAAGAGGGAATCCTTTTTTTTAGTTATATGAAAAAAGATATGATTTCTAAGAACTCAACGGGATTCCCTTTTGTTTGTTTGATTCTAGGAAAAGTGCCTGTTGAGTTCTTACGTTTTCATCTCTACGACTCAATTCATTCGAGTACTACAGGGATGACCCTAATCTGAATATGAACCATAAAAGAAAACACCTATTAAAACTGATCACAAGAATACCAGTTACAGTACCTATTATCCAAAGAGGAATCCTTCCAGTAGTATCGGCCATTTATCCCACTTCCTCCACATTTCATCAAGTGTCAAAGCTAGAGACAGAAACAGTCATCGATAATTATGAGATGAGATCCTTCCAAATGCGCTTAGAGAATGCCTGAATTCTTATGTATTCTCTTTAATTTTATTAATTGAAGAAATAATTGAAAATAAAACAGCAAGTACAAAAATGAGTAATAAACCCCAGTAGAGACTGGTATGATTCAATTCAACATTTTGTTCGTTTGGGTTTGATTGTGTCATAGCTCTATAATTCGTATGTAGGTTTATCGTTGGATGAACTGCATTGCTGATATTGATCCCAAAAAGACGGTAGGTACAGCTAGACCGTGAACAGCCAACCACCGTACTGTAAAATTGATAAGTTCGATCTATAGTCATTTGGGCCTCCTAAAAGATCTACTAAATTCAGTAAGTTGTTCCAAAGAATCAAAACGGCCAGTTATTAATGGAATTCTTGCCGGCTCTCTCGTGAAATACTCGTTTGGCCGGGGCCCAAACACATCATGCGTTGCTTTGGTGCTGACGAATAACCAACCCGCAATGAATAGGGAAGGTATAGTAATGTTATGAATGACCCAGTAGCGAATACTGGTAATAATATCAGCAAACGAGCGTTCTCCCAGCTTCCAGACATGCTGAGCTCCACATATTCTTGTACAGTCAAGGGGGATCGATTCCATAAAGATGAGATCAGTAAATGGAAATTCACTGAAACTTATATTTTGGTGAGATCGTCAATATTGTACTGAGGGCGTCTTTAGAGTATACCGAATCAGTATAGCTATCCTCCTTCTGCCACAGCAACGCAATTTTAATTAGTATAGAAAGTAAGTGCTAAAAATTTTCTTTTTTGTTTTGCTTCTGTCTTTCTTGATGGAAAACACTGCTTCATTCAATAGAAAATTCCTACAACGCAAGAGATTATCCTATTTCCATATTAATTGAAGTAGATGCGAGGTCTATAAAATGTCTTTCGTAGTTGTAGAAGCAATTTTTGTTGATTTTCAATTTAAAGAATGGGTTAATTGTTCAGTACCAAAAGAGTAGTGATAATATCTGACGAAAGGCAAAGAGTAAAGAATAAAATAATTAGAATCAGCAGTTGGTGTATATTCTTGTACTTGATTGAGAGCCAAAGGTCAAGTTACAAAGGTAAGGCTTCCAATACGTGGTCAAATAAAAGATCAAATAAAAGATAATAAATAATAATTTTTAGGTTTAAAGTCTAGTTAAACCAAACTTTTTTAATTCTAATGAACTTATTACTGAATCTAATGAGTTAAATTTAAAGTAAAGACAAAAGTTTTGAAGGTTACTTTTTGCTATAAAATACACAATAGATTCGAGAGAATTAAAAACAAAATATGGAAGAAATGATTCAAATAGAAAATCTTTTCTAATTTTATTCCATAATATAATAATTAAAAAACGTGTTTAATTTTGTAGTGAAGTTCCAAGACCCAGTTCGTATTATTAGTTTCGACACAAGTTACTCATATTCAACGATTTAACCATAAGTTACTCAATGATATTCAATGAATCGGTTGATTGAAATCACAGGATGCATAGATATTACTGACGATAAGTCGATTTCATTTCCTATACCTTCCACTTTATCTGTGTTAGTGCCATCTATAATGATAGATGAATGCCCAACTTTCCATTAAAGTTATTGTTTCAATTGGTATTTTGACATATTCTACTAGTTTGTAAAATGGAAACTTAAGTAAGGTAAGTGCTTTAGAAACATATGTATAAAAAAAGATTTCATTTAGCCTTATGCTTACTTTATAACTAGTTATTTTGGTTTTCACTGCGGCTTTAACGATAACCTCCGCTCTGTTTATTGGTTTGAGCAAGATACAACTTATTTAAAATTCTATTTGAAATTAAAATTTTGAAATGAAGAATTCATAAAATGAAAACTTTCTTCGAGATTTCGTGTATTCTAGAGTTATTTATAGTTTCAAATTTTCAATCCTTAGTCGTTGAGATTCATGGCAATTCGGATTACTATTTAAGTATAGCTATTCCTCTTTTTTTTTCAAACTAATTGAAATGATTGAAGTTTTTTATTTGGAATTGTCTTAGGTCTAATTCCTATTACTTTAGCTGATTATTCGTCACTGCATATTTACAATACAGGCGCGGGGATCAGTTAGACCTTGATTAATTAAAATTTATTTTTTATTGTATTGGCCTCCTCCTCTCTTTAATCCACAGGGGTCAAATCCCCAAACTCCTATTGCTGATAAGTTGCTTGAATCCTTTCAGTCTAATTTATCTAAGAAAGAATCACGCCTCTGTAGGATTTGAACCTACGACATCGGGTTTTGGAGACCCGCGTTCTACCGAACTGAACTAAGAGCGCTTTTTATCGGGAATAGATAAGACCAAAGCAAAGTTTTTTCGAACCCCAGAGTATGATAAAATGAAAAGATTCTGTCCACTTTGAATTGATTCGTCGATTCTCGTTACTGCACCTTTGAGTAGTAGCAAGTGTGCAATAGGTAGGGATGACAGGATTTGAACCCGTGATATTTTGTACCCAAAACAAACGCGCTACCAAACTGCGCCACATCCCTTTGTATTGTTCCACAATGTCATTATATAGAATTTCTATCTTAGTTTCCACATCGTTATTTCCCTTACACCATTTTTTGCTCAGTCTGTCTTTTTTTTTGTTCCATTTAACATATAATAATAAATAGTAAAAGGTTTGTATACAAGAATAAATCAGTATTTTTATTTTCTCGTTATCTATTTTCAGCAAGAGGGAGATTTTTAGTTATTTTCTAATTTTATGATAAGGTACTATCTTATTGACTTTTTACTGATCATTGATAATTGAATAATTATTAATAAAAAAATAAAGGAATCCCATTTAATTAGGTACATATGGTACAACTATAGGGGGTCTGGTCTTTAACGACCCATCTATTGAATCATATATGTTTTCTTTTTACAATAAAAATATTATAATAAAAGGCAAAAAGGAGGATTTTCAATGCGAGATTTAAAACATATCTCCGTGGCACCAGTACTAAGTAATGCTATGGTTTGGGGGGTTTAGCGGTCTATTAATAGAGATTAATCGTTTTTTTCCGGATGCGCTAATATTCCCTTTTTCATTCTAGTTAATAATATATAGTAAGGAAATGAAGAAGATTAAAGATAGAATCAAATATATCTGTGACTAACCTTCCCTATTTTCTTTTCCTTTTTTTTAGAATTCAAATAAGGAAATAAGGGAGGAAAGGGAAAAAAAAAGTCTTTTAACATCTGGGAAATTAAACCAATTTGAACTTAACTTTCAATTTTATTTCAATCAATATTCCTAAAATATAATAAAAAAGAATGGAAGTAGAATAGAAATGCGGGTTGAAGGTCTAAGTAAAGAATATTATCCAAGATATTTAAATCAAAATGAAATATTCTATTTTTAGATTTGAAATAAAATTTAGAAATCTTCTGTTCCCTTTACTTTATTCGTCCTTTACTTATTCGTTTTGAATCAAAAATTGAAAAAAAGTTGAGTAAATCAAAATTAAAAGCGAGGTTCATGGCTATGGGTAAGATGTTCTGAGTAACGGTGATTTTGAATGTACTTAGCCAGCCTGAAACAACGTTAATAGGGTATCAACGGGTATTTCCAGATATATTACTCAAAAGAACCCGCCACAATACACCTAATCGATTAGAATTGAGAAAGTTCTGTCCGTATTGTTATAAGCATAAGATCTTGATATGGGAGATAAAGAAATAGATCTAATTGAGTACCTGTATACACCCCTTCCAAGTAAGGCAAGTAAGGGAAGGTGGCATTCTATCTATATCTATCTATAATTCAAAATTAAATCGAATAGAACAATTTATATAAATAGAAACTAAATCGAAAAAATCCTATTTTAATTTTGAATTAAAATGAATTCAAATTAAGAAATAGAATTTAAAGAAAAGAATAAAATTAAATAATAAAACAAACCATGGATAAATCCAAGCGACCTTTCTCTTAAATCAAATGACCTTTCGTATGCGTTTGCCTCCTATTCAATCGGGGATCAAATTTCTTATAGAAATATGAGCTTCAATTAGTCGATTTATTAGCGAACAGGAAAATCTGCATCGCGACGAGTGAATAGATTGACCTTGAAACAACAAATGTTTAATTACTTATGGCTATAAAACAAGCTTTCCGTATTTTATCTTTGTTACCTTCTCAATAATCAGAAACAATTTGAAAAAACTGAAAGAACCTGATAGAACTACAGGTCTTAGAACCAGAATTAAAAGTGGTTTACCTTGAATGATACTTTCAATCCAAACTTCAAAAGATAAGATTGGTTCTTTCTGAGAATCCAGATGTCAAAGTGAAAAAAAAAGAATTTGAGAAAGCTTTTTGTATTGAATGTGTTCATTCATTTTGACTACTTTTTTATCTTAATCTTTCTATTCTACCTTCCCGAGACTGAACTCTGGGAAAACATTGCTTACAATATTCCAGCAGATTCCTTCTAATCTACTTCTTTGTGATCTCATTACAAATCATAAAAACAATTCCTGTTTGATATGGCTATTTCAGTGTGTATTTTACGATTAAGAATCAACTGTCTCTTGTATAGACTATGTATTAATCGACTATAACTATAGAATATTCCACTCACGAATTATTGTGTTTATACGAGTGATCCACAGACGACGAAACTCTCTCTTTTAATATCCTGATCCCTATGAGCTGAAAAAATAAAGCTCTTATTCTCTGTTGAGTATTAGTTCGAGTAAGTCTTGAATGGGCCCCGAAAGCTTGATGCAAATAAACGAATTTTGTTCTACGTCTTCGAGCCATATATCCATTACTAATTTTAGGTCATTGAATAGATGAAACTTTCATTAATAACTAATTGATTTGTTCTCTTTCAGTTATTCTTTTTTAACACCTCCTAATCTATTAATAACAAAACGGATTTTTCCAATGTATAAACTAGAAATTCCAATGGTTTTGGCTACTTATAACCTTCCTAACTACGATTTTTTTTTCAATGCGAAATAAGAAAGAAATTTTATTTTTTAGAGGTGTCAAAAATATAGCAAATAAAAATATAAAATGGATAAAGAAATAGTGTAGTGGGTCTCCATCGTTTCTATGGAGAATCTTCCTTAAATGGTGAGGTCTTCTATACACTGGAGCCTTCTACTTCATTTAATCCAGGTTATTGGTAACTTTGTATAGTTCATCCTCTTTGTCTACCCATGAATTATCCAGTAATAGTCCTTTCACAACGAAACCTATCTATACAGTAAACAGTATTTAATTAGGAGAAAGAAGCTAAGCAGCTGATCCTTTATAGTCCGTTCTGACAGAGTAGGGTCAAATCTTTTATGCTTAAAAAATTCTTTTAATGGATAATCATTTTATACCAATGGAGAATTGCTTCTCATCTTACATTGCGGTAATTTGATTTGTACCAATGGAAGCTATAAATTTATACACAAGCGCAGGAATATGAAAGGGGTTTTGTTCTTGTTTTCGATAAATAATAAATAGGAAAAGTGGTACTCTCCTCGATTCTATCCTGGCTTTTACCTTACCGGTACTCACTCACTGATATTGGCACCTTTGTTTTTTCGTTTTGTACCGGCTCATTATATGATCTGAAACGAGTCGCGCATACACCTGAGTATACATGTTCTCGTCGTTGAGTGACATCCCCAAGAGCGGGGATCGAGTGACATTTGATTGGCTGTCTGTATCATTTTTAATAAGGTTGTTATACAGCTGGGCATGTTGAATTGATATAATAGACTGGTTTAGATTGATCCTAACTGATGATTGTGAATTATAGCTCTATTTCTCTTAAAATAAACAGTAAGTTAATAAATATTAAAACGCAGTTAAAAATTTCCAATCACGAATTTGGTGGAATTACATGTTATTTTCTATTTAACCGCTATAAGATCAACAATCTCCATAAGCTTGTGCTTCTGCTAAGTTGGAGCATAAAAACGTCTCTTTCCATGTCTTCGGATACAACCCCATAGGGATTTGCCTGTTTTTGTCCATAAACCCTTGTGATGGTTTCTGCAGTTTCTAAATAGTTCTTCCGCTTTCCAGGATAAACTCTCCTGTCTGTGCTTATCAAAACGAACTAGCAGGTTGATGGACTGTCACCTGATAATAGTAAATAGTAATAGAATTAAAAAGTTTTTCTAGCTTACATGATGGCGAGCGGATAGAAAATAAAGACAAAGAATAGAATAATATGAAAAGATCGAATTGAACAAACTGCCGCAGGCATCCCTCTTGGCATGCACACATTCTGTACTAAGATTAACTTAACTTGGCCTCTTTATTGAAAAAAGAAAGAGAAAATAGAATATATCATACCCAGGTGGTTAAATGATCAAAATAGCTGTCCTTCCTTTCGGAATATGTCTAAAATACTTATGATGGCCTCATGCTTTCTATCTTAATTATCTTAAATTTTATTTGTTTTGATGTGATTCAATCCTAAAGTTTCTTTTGTTCCAATCAAAGAAAAATATTTTTTTATGCAATTCTCTTGATTCTTTTCTTTGATAACATGAATATTGTTAAGAGCCTTTAGTGATAGATAGTGAACAAAAAGGTATTTGTGACGCTAAACCCAACTCCCAATTATAAAATGGAGAAAGACCTTTAATCTTACACTACTTCTGATACATAATCTAAATCTAATGTTTTTCAAAAGAATCTAAAAATTTATAATATCGAATGCAAAGTGCCATGCTATTATTGCTTACTATTTCCTAGGCGAAGGCACAGTCTTCCTTTTTCTTAAAAATCTCACTATTACGCGTGAGGGAATGCCAGACGTTTGGTACTTCCCTCCTGACCAGGATAAAAGATCCCATTGACGTGGCTAACCCTATGCATATTGTATGAACATCTGGTCGCACAAATTGCATAGTATCATAAATAGCTACCTGGGTATTACTACCACCCGCCGAGAGTTTATAAACAAATAAAGATCCTTGTTATCATCTTCAATACTGAGATATATCATAAGACCAATAAGTTGATTTGAGATCTCGCTTATCAACTGCTTGTCCTAAAAGTAATCTTTCTCGATAAAGTCGATTAATTAGGGTACAATTGTATCCTTCGAAATCGTACACGCACCTTTTGATGCATACGGTTCAAAAAATCTCAAAAACAAAAAGAATCAATGTATGGATTCCAGACTCCAAAAAGATTTTATTCTTGAATAAAGATAAGTTTTACTGCTTTTCTTTTCTTATAATTCTAATAAATAAAAAGTTACTAAATTTTTTGAATTAACTTCTCATTGATGTATTGTTTCATCAACTCAACCCTGATGATATTTTCTTGTTCCTGAGTGAGTCTCTTTCTCTTTTAGGTTTATGCTCTACTCTGGGCAAAGATTGACCTAATTTTGATTTGCATATAGGACAAATATTGTTATTACTGTTTTCTTTTTTTATGACTTTCAGTTTATTTTTTTCAATCTGCTTATACGTTCTACCAAGTTTTGATTATATAGTTTGAAATCAACTCATAGATATTCCACATAGGAATCGTTTAGGATCGAACTAGAAATCGTAGATATATTACTAATTGAGTTGGGTTTTTCTAAACAGAGCCTGAATAATTTATTTTTTTAGTTCAACCAAGCCAAATCCATAAATCATTGTAATTGAGAATAATAGCAATAGTAATATGGATCCTCCCAAAACGGATCAAATTGCACTTTACGCTCCAAATTTTTATGATTTAATGACTCCTTCTGGGTTAAATGGAGGATATCTCGATTGAGGAGAGAATGGGTAAATCCTATATGACCCAGTATATCTGACAAGTCGCACCATATACGTCGACCTAAGATGCATCTCCTCTCCAGGGCTTCTGAAAGGTACTTTGGGAACACCAATAGGTATTTGCTTAAAGAAAAACTAAGTAATATATTTCACTTTGATGTAAAACGTAAGAATATGATTTCCATTGTGTTTATAATTTTAAATATTAGCTTTTATCGGATTTTTTTGCATAGATTACAAAAGAAAGAAAAAGAAGGAATAAAGTTAAATTAGTAAGAATCGGTGATGAGTAGATATGGTATGTATTTGCTACTGAAAATGTTATCTCAACCCTACTGTATATTGATACTTATCGAGTATAGAACAACTGCTTCTTTGTTCTTATGAAATATAATTATTCTGGTAGAATAGAAAAAGAATAACTATTAACTCCTGTTCTTAAATAATTTATAATTTACTGAATAGCGAGGATCGATAGGATAGCCGCAGTAGAGTCTTTCTAATGCAATAAAAGTTGGATGTGAGTGTCTATCTATCTTTGATAAACTATCTTTGATAAAGGATAAAGGGGAATTTCTATGGCTCTGCCTTGGTATCGTGTTCATACTGTTGTATTGAATGATCCCGGCTGATTGCTTTCGTTCATATAATGCATGGCTGGCTGCTGGTTGGGCTGGTTCTGATGGCTCTCATGAATTAGCAGTTTTTAGATATCCTTGATCCTGTTCTGATCCAATGGAGACAGGGTATGTTCATAGCTATACCTTCCATGACTCAAGTTTAGGGAATAACCAATTCATGGGGAGCTGGAGATTACAGGAGGAATTGGGAATGAATCCGGGTATTTGAGTTATGAAGGTAGCTGGGGTAATATATTATGTTTTCTGGTTTATGCTTTGGCAGCTATGGCTGGCATTGGGTATTGGGATCTCTGAAATTTTTTTGATGAACGTACAGGAAAACCTTCTTTGGATTTACCCAAGATCTTTGGAATTATTTATTTCTTTTCAGGAGTGGCTTGCTTGGGTTTGGTGCATTTCTCTATATAACAGGTTTGCATGGTCCTGAAATATGGGTGTCTGATCTCAGTGACTAAATTGAAAAAGTACAACCCTGTAAGTCCTGGGCACGGGAGCGTAGAAGGTTTTGATCCTTTTATTCCGGGAGGAAGCAGCCTCTCATCATATTGCAGGTACATTGGGTGCATATTAGCAGGTCTATTCCATTTGAGTGTCCGCCCTGCCAACGTCTATACAAAGGATTGCGCATGGGAAATATTGAAACTGTACTTTCCAGTAGTATAGCTGTCTGTCTTTGTAGCTTTGTTGTTGCTGAACTATGTGGCATGGTTCTGCAACTACCCGATTGAATTATTTGGGGCTCACTCGTTACCAGTGGAATCAGGATACTTTCCCAGCAAGAGATATATCAAAGAGTTGAGTATTAAGCTGGTAGAAATCAAAGTTTAGCAGTAGCCTACCGAAAAAAATTCCCTGAAAAAATTAGTTTTTATGATTACATCGGAAATAACCGGCTGAAGGGAGTGATTATTCAGGGCGGCAACTGATGGATAACGGGGGATGGAACAGCAGTTGGATGGTTAGGGTATCCCCATCTTTAGAGATATGATGGTCGAACTTTTGTATTGTCGTACGCCTACCTTTTGAAAGATTTCGTTGTTTTGGTAGATGGCGACGAAATTGTTCGAGGATGTCTTTCACGGGCAGAGCCAAAGTATAAAGTTGAACAAGTTGAGGTAACTTGCTGAGTTCCTACGGTGGTGAACCCAACGGAGCTTCAGTTATAGCGACCCCGCTACTTGTAAAAATATGCTAGACGCGCTTCAATTGGGGTGAAATTCTTGAATTAGATCGTGCCACATTGAAATCTGATGGTGTTTTTTCGTAGCAGTCCGTGGGGTTGGTTTACTTTTGACACGTCTTTTCGCTTACCTCTTCTTGACAAGATTTGGCATGGTGCCAGAAACCCGTGTGAGCGCTTGGCATGGGATCCGGGATTTGGTGCTCAAGTCGAATCCGGAGCACTCTAAAACTTGAGATCTAAATCATGCAGAAAACAAGCAGTCTGGATATAACACTCACTTTGGTTTCTTCTGTCTCATTTTCTTTTGGAATTTTTCCTAGGGGCTGAGAACCTTTGATCACTACTTTCTTTGCTAAAGTTCCTTCTTTATTTTATCCGGTAGATGGTCTCTCCACACACAAAATAAATACAAATAAAAGGGTGGGAAATAAACAGGTATGAAAGCTTATAAACTGTGTAAACTGCGGATCGAATCTATGGAATTAGCCTATATATCTCTCTTAGTGTCGACTTAGAATAATTTTTTTGTCATCTCTTTCAGATAACCGCCCAGTCCCAATTCCAAAAAGATAAAAATGATTTTCAGTGAGCCTCGACCGACGCAATGAGCCCCGCAATGTTTGAGGCTCATTACGTCAACTAGTCCCCAAGGGTTCCTCAAAATGGATCCTCTGAAGTTGCACATGAGGGGAAGGTTGCCTAAAAGGGTATATATACACACCAAAATCCTATGCTAAAACCAGAGAAAGATGGCTACTAGGGTTGCTGCTCCATTCCTTATAAAATTTCAAACTCCCTAATGGATCCAAGGATAAGACTAGCTTTATTTACAACCATGTTCAATGTAGATATGTCAACAGATCCTACCACTAGTCATGGATTTATGACTACACAAACTGTTGAGAACGGTGGTTCAAAGTGAATCGCCCAGACCTCTTCTTTATGAAAACCCTCGAATCTGCGAATATGGTATGAAGTCTCCCCCTGGGTGGGGAAATAACCTTGATGGGCAATGTAGGTCACTTTTTTGCCATCTTTCATCTGAAGGTTTTGGAGATTTAGTAATGGCTCCGTTTTATTGGATGGAATTTCACTGAATTAGGTCTATAAGAATTGTAAAAGTCACACAAAGGGGAATTCATTTTGAGCCTGCATTTTGAGCCCATTAGGCTTTGTTTTGGGGAGTTTGACTGGTGAATTTTTTTTTGCTTTTGTATTTCTGGATATGAGTGTGACTTGTTATAATTGGATCTGATTGATAGGCAGAGTGTGGCCTCTGCTGTCTTCATATAGATGGGTCTCCTATCGTCATGGATATATTTATTCGGAGTATCTGGAATAGCTGAAGATATGAAATTGATTAAGAAATATTTGAACTATGATTCATACTTCAATGTCTAATTTATCCGGACCAAAAATTTTAAATGAAGTCTTTGAAATTTTAGGCATTCTATCTATTTATGAATGGGTGATAGTCGAAGGGTTCTACTAGGGAATCCTTGACTTCAACTTAGGTTTTATTGAATCGTCGAGGTTCTAGTATGAATCTGAGGTTTTAATCAATTCATAGGTTTCAATAAGAATCCCTATCAATACAATAAAAATATGAAAATCACATTATACACAAAACAAATTCAAAAGGAAATAGAAAGAGTGATCTCAAGAGGCACGTAAGTGATTAACATAAAGACGACTTAGCCAACTTGAAATTTTGGTAGTATCACTGCAAACAACGAAGAGCTTTGGATTTTTCTTATTTACTAAAGTCAGAAAAGATTGAATCTTGATTTAAAATAAAAGGTTTCAAACTTTATTATATATCCGTTAATTAGATTTGGGTGTTTTTGCTTGAGCTGTATGAGATGAAAGTTTCATATACGGTTCTCGGAGGGGAGTTCCTTTCTATCTCAATAAAGTCTATGATTGGGTCTGAAGAACGTTTAGAGATTCAGGCGATTGCAGATGATATAATAGTAAATATGTTCCTCCATGCCAATATATTTTATTGTTTAGGGGGATTACGCTTACTTGTTTTTAGTACAAGTCGCTAGGATTTGCTATGACTTTTTTTACCGTCCGACGGTTACTGAGGCTTTTGCTTTGTTCAATACATAATGACTGAAGCAATTTGGTTGGTTAATCTGATCAGTTCATAGATGGTCGGCAAGTATGATGGTCCTAATGATGATTCTTCATGTATTTCGTGTGTATCTTACCGGTGGATTTAAAACCTCGTGAATTAACTTGGGTTACAGGTGTGGTTCTCGCTGTATTGACTGCATCTTTTGGCGTAACTGGTTATTCCTTACCTTGGGACCAAATTGGTTATTGGGCAGTGAAAAAGTAACACCTGAAGCATTCCTATAATAGGATCACCTTTGTAGAATTATTGCGTGGAAGTGCTAGTGTGGGACAATCTACTTTGACTCTTTTTATAGTTTACACACTTTTGTATTGCCCTTACTGCCGTATTTATGTTAATGCACTTTCCAATGATACGTAAACAAGGTATTTCTGGTCCTTTATAGATTTATAGAAAAGATATTTGATAGAAATTTGAATGAATCATTTATCCATTTATCGCTTGGGGAGTACTATTTCATTGCTATAAATATGGATTATTGAGAATAAGACATGTCTTTTGATCTTTCCCTTCAACTATTCCTGTCAAATAAATCAAAAATTGATAATAAAATAGAATAAAATAGTTAGGGAGTTGAAGGGAATTTCTGAGGAGAAAATGGATTATGGGAGGTGACTTGAACTATTAATTAGTCTGTGTAGATATATGTCTGCTACATTGTCATTGGCATTTACAACTAAATGTGTCTTTGTTCCAACTTTGGCGTAAGTCTATACAGAGATAGGCTGGTTCGCTAAAAGAGAATGCTTTATATGATCAGATCTGAATCATGTTG